>JAUMHL010000003.1:7896889-7941403 GCA_032362345.1 Sandelia bainsii | reverse complement strand
AAAGTGGGATGGATGCCATCTCTTCTAATCAGCCCAGGTTTTCTCCAAAACATTTTCCAATTATCTATGTAGCCCACACATATGACATCAGGAGGACTCTGATGCTGACACAAAGACAAGACAAGCAGGCAGATGCACTGAAGAGGTTTCAATGAACTGATAAAAAAAACTTACAGACAGGAAGATAAAACTAGAAAAGTTCCTGGTGAAACTTTGAAGGTGCCTGCAGCTTTGCGCGGAGTAATATGAAGAAACGCTCCCAAACCTGCTTGATGAAGCCTCAGCCAATCAGGAGCGACATCAGTCACACCATGTGACGTGTGTCAAATCCAAACCAACTCACAGACAAAAATGAATGTATTGAATAAATATTAAATGTGTCAAAAATCATATGCTCCATAGATTGATGATGTGCAATTGCCATGAGCGGGTGCAAACTCGGAGCTTCCGCATGTGAGCACTAATTTCTACCAGCTGAACTAAAGCAGCTGACAGGCTTTACACTTAATCTAGTGCTTTTTAAGCAGTGATGTGACTGAGCTATATGTTTTAGCACATTTTCTTTG
The DNA here is from genome assembly GCA_032362345.1 of Sandelia bainsii. Taxonomy (NCBI): domain Eukaryota; kingdom Metazoa; phylum Chordata; class Actinopteri; order Anabantiformes; family Anabantidae; genus Sandelia; species Sandelia bainsii. The sequence goes on along the minus strand of JAUMHL010000003.1, from coordinate 7,940,837 downwards.
TTTTTAAGGCTCCATAATTTCTAACATCAAAATACACATTTCTACATGTCTTCATGTGCAACTCTGCTTCATCAAGATGACTCAGGAAGTTCATCAAGTTCAGGAGCGTTTTTTCAGGCTCTGTGTGTCTTCTTATCCATGCCATTAGTACTGTTCACCCCCTCCCCGTTTTCCCCCGTGGAGCGTGTACCCGACCCCCCGCGCATCGTGTGCCCCCACTCGCCGGGGCACTGCAGGCACCAAAAAGCACTGACACAAAAAGATTTAAGTACTGGCTGGATAATGGGGAAACTGGGAACAGGTGTTTGACTGGCTGGGGAAGGTCAGGTGAGTGGAATAGGAGGGAAAGTTGGGGGCAACTGATGAATGGCTGTGAAGTGACAGTGAGAAAAGATCCATATTAAATCAGGGGCCTGAGGAAGGAAGATTATAGGCACAGAGGGCAGTCAGTCTGTAGACTGTGACCACAAATCAATCATCTTTTAATTGGGCAAGGGAAGGTGAGAGGGCGGTCAAATTTTGCTTTCTATTTAACATGTATTTTTATTTTCAAATTGTTTGCTGTCGGCTGCATAGAATTTATACCTCCTGCTTAGAAGGTTTTGCTACTAATGATCATTATGGTAATTGGAAAAGAGATTACTGTTCAATCAGAGAGCTTGAAGTCAAGCTGTCACCTAAATGTAAATTACCAGTAAATATACTTCACTTGTCATCACAGAACACCTGATGATAATGTAATTATCTAAGCAAAGTAAATTTCTTTACACTCAATCCTGCTGAATTAAAGCAAAATATAGAACAGCTCAACAATAAATCCTGCCTTTGGGAAACGTAGATCGTACATTAATGCACTGGTTTGATAATAATAATTTAAATACGTACATTTATTTCTGAAGTTGTACTGTAGATAATAGTGGTGGTGTACTGAAAGCCATTATATTGAAAAGTTTTTCTGATATTTTGTCAAACAACATTTAAATACACAGAAAATAAAAAAATACTTTTTATTTAATGTTGGTGAGTGTGCTCCCTCATTCCATGTCTCTCTCACTCCCTTACTGATTCACTCCGTTGCCCATACATGCCTGCAGAGAATGGGTGTCGCTGTGACCATTAAAACTTCTTGATTGTAAGTGCTACAACACCATCTTTTACATTTACTTTAGCAGCCAGATGTTGCTCACTGTGATGTTAAAAGCTACTGTTGGCTCCCCATTGGAGATGTGCGTCAGACACTCCATCATTTTCCATCAAGGGTAGATTTATTTACCTGTAAGTGAAGGCAGGAAAAGACAAGTGCTCTTTTTAGATCAGGAATAGAGCAAGCACACATCTAGTTGTGTGCAATGTAAGAAATGTTGCGATGTATAGAGTTCAGAGGGGCTTTGGCGAGAAACAGCTGTTAATATGACAACAGTTCTTGTATGCCATACAAAATACATTTCCTACATTTCTTTACATTAATTTAACCAAATTCATCATGTCACAGATTTAGAATGTAATGGAAAGGGCAAAAATATATGGGAAAAATTAAGACCTTAAGTAAAAGATTGTTTGAGATTTTGTTGAAAACCACCAATCCCTTTTTTGTTTTAAAAGGAAAACATGTTGTACCACACTCATATCTGTGTGTATATAAGCTGAAAGTTGGTTAAAAGCCAAAGAGAAATGGGAGTTATGGAAATGGTCGCACACATTCAGCATAGGATGGAGTAAAAGGGTGTCTAATGCAGTTCAATCAGTATAAGAATGGAGCTGGAGCCGGAAAGTAATTAACCTAGTAAAACAGTTAGCCTTGCACTTTTTCTCTTTAACAACTACACCTGCCACCACCTCTAAAACTGTCTAATAAACAAGATGGACATTTAGTTTCATCTAAATCTGTGTTGGAATTATTTCTTGACAAACAACATTTTTTACATCTGTCTACCACTCCTGTGCAGTGTCAGTTCGGAAGAGCCAAGTTAGCTTGCTTGCTTTCAGTCTTTACGCTAAGCTGATTGACTTCTGGATCTGGCTCCCCAGTTTAACATACATGTACACGATTTGTGTTGCTTAAATGCACACATGCATGGAAACTCATATGTCCCAGCTGCACAAATGCACATATACATCGGTTCACATACACTGACACGCAAACATATCAAAGGTCACAGCAACCTGAACAACATGGTTATAAAAAATACTTTTATCCTCTCAAACATAGAAATGTCACAGGATTGATCATTAGACTAGTTGTGGGTCAATATAAGAGAGACACACAGAGAACTGCATGAAGCTTTTGATGGAATCCAAACAGTTCACAGTATCAAGCTGTTTTCCTGCACTTACTGTAACTCAGCAAGGCAAGAAAAACTTAGGTTGATGTATGGCTACATGCATTTAATACATACTGTATGTTGTGTGTTTGAAATGTGCTATATAAATACACTTGCCTTGCTTTTCTATTGCACACTTCTGGAGAACAGAAAATTGTCCCTGGGAAAAAGCACGAGGCAGAGCATTGCAGGTTTATACAACTACTGTACAGTACATGGGCAAGTACAATGAGAGTAGGATTTTTTTCTGCTGTTTTAACTAGTTTATGTTATTGGTCGTGAGACATGATTCATACGTCAAATGAGTCAGTTCAATCAAATAATTTGTTGCCTTGCTGAACCTTTCTTTATAAAAACCTGAGGGTATTTTAAAAGTACTGGATGTGACAGAAGCGATGTTCATCCCAGGATGTTTTCCCTCATCAAAAGATGAACGGGCTTCTTGTGCTCAGTCGTTCCAGTGAATCCAGTCAGTTTAAGCTGCACTCTGTGGGGACAAAGAATAATTTCACACAGCTCAGTCAGGGGGCAAGTATTTTTACACTTGCTTTTGTGGTTTGTGGCACAATTCACATGTTGTCCTCAACACATTTTTTTGCCCATTGAATAAGAACAGATTAAAACTTTTGGCTGTTTTCATCAAATTTGTGTTTGTGTAATTGCTCTGTCAGTGACTGGTCTCAGCACACAGACAGACAGACAGACAGTACACTGCACTGTACAAACATCTAAATCCTGCATAAATTTGAAAGTCAGGAGAAAAAAAACAACTTATGGCAAAACACTGGTTTTCTATTTGTTAATAATGTATATTAATGAACAACTCTCACTGGTTCATTTTCTAATAAGACGTCAGCTACAGGATTACACATGTTGGCAAGACATTTAGGGACATAACTTCACCAGCTATTACACCATTAAGTCTTTATTAATTGTTATTAATACAGGCATTATACAACATCAGATGAAGTCAGCAGCTTTAATTGTTTATATGCTGATAAAAAAAAGTCTTTTAATACAAATTTAATAAAAATTTTAAGTAAATAATTTTTTTATCTGTTTATAGATGGTAAAGCAGTCCATTAGACTCCCAGGTCTTCCTAACATAGTGTGGTGCTGTGGTGCCAAGGCCACTATTGCAGTTGTAAGTAACTGTTTCTAAATGATGTCTTATTAGATATGTACCATTTTGATTAATAATCCAACGTTTATTTTTAATTTATAACCCAGTGCTCTATTGAAAATTTGCCAGAAAACAAAAAACAAACAAACATGCCTATATAAATTATACATACACCTCATTGCTGTCTCTAGCATACTCTAATTACTGTTCTTTAGTTGATTGCAGCTTTTTCCAAACCTATAATTTGTAAATGTAAAAAGATAATCTGTTTAAATATAAATTCCATGCTATTATAGCAGCTTAGTTCACACACTCTAGGGGCCTTGCATGTTTCTTCCCCACACTTTGATATCATAGGCTTCTGTGACCCTTTTTGCATCCTTGTCCTACTGCTTTTTTCCTCATCTTAGCTGTTGTTTTTGTTTGTGCAGTATGTAAATGGAATATCCTCCTGTCATTGCCCAAAATAACAACATGCCCATTCTAGGATGTGTTGTTTAGACAACCAGTGACGAAGAAGGCTGCCCCGCGAGGCTGTGTGTGGTGATGAAACACCCCAGCGGGGAGTTAATGATGAATTAGTTTACACCTCTTCCCAAGCTGCCCAAGGATCGCGCTTAACTGTTGCTGTCCATCTCTGCCAGAATACCACTCGTATGACACATTGCATGGCACCCATCACTCTGTACACGTGGTTAGTGACTGATAACTCGGCTAAATGCCCAGAGCGCGCTGACAACTGGCAGGTCCCTGATATAAGGGCCAAGACTTAGCTTGGTCTTCCTTCTTGTACAAAGTGCCATACAGGTTGAATCACCAGTGGGTTTGGCACACAATGGAAGGGCCTCCCACCTACACAATCACTATGAGTGGCTCCAATACGGAGTCTTTGGAGTAGACAAGACGTCACTGGGAGCCACCTACTGTATTTCCTACGGATTACCGTGATGTTATTTGGATTCATCACTTATTAGGACAGAAGATGATGAAATAAACATACAGACAAGAACCTGATGTCTTCTGTGGACCTAAAGGGGTGGGTTATGTACCATCAACTGCTGTTCTGCTAGAAGTCAACGAGCAGCATGTAGAACTTTCACAGGCTGTTAAGACAATAAGAAGTTTTGCATATGAGTGTGTTATATGCATAGATTAGATTTAAATTAATGTTCTCATATAACCCTCAGCAAGAAAGCAAAAGGAGTGATAGTAAATCAGTTGGTAGGGAAGTCGCCTATGAACTCCAGGGTTGTTGGTTCGACTCCCGGTTTTGCCCTGATTCCTGGACGCATGTCAAAGTGTCCCTGGACAAGACACTGAACCCCCAACCCTTGGTGGCTAAAATGCAGGTGCCTGCCTGCACATCCCAATGGGAGTAATAAAATAGCAATTATTACTATTAAACAAGTGTGTTTCCCATATGTAAAACTATTCCTTTATTCATTTTATTCCTTCTTCCATATCTTTAAAGTCCATCAGTCCAACAGTGCGATAAATCCTAAATGCGATAAATAGTCCACTTATTTAAACTTTGGTGGGCTGCCCCCATAGGCAGAAGTTACATTTGCTGTTGTTATAAAGGAACAGGTAGACGCTGCATGCAAATGTACCCACCTGCACACCCACACCTGAGCATACCAATACAGTACAAACATTTATATTTACAATTCACCTACACCCACTAATGCAACCAACCACACACAAAGTGTAAAGTAAATTCAAACACATAGTGGAACAGAGATTTAAAGGCCATTGCTGGAGAGACTTTGTTTTGATTCAGTTGTTTCTACTGAGAGAAGAACCAGTTGGATTTAGCTTAACTATATAATCTGTTTAAGCCATTCGGCTTCTTCCACAGCTGGCTGCCCTTATTTGCTCTCTTGTTCTTGCTCTGTTGTTCTGTTGCTCTTTCCTCAGTCTCTCTTGTAGACTGCTGTAAATGCTGCTGCTAAATGATCATTTGAGTGTAGATGGAAGTTAATTTTTTAAACTATAGTGTTAAACAATAGTTTGGCAATACTTAAACATGTAATCATGTTTGCTGCAGCCAGTGGGATCAGTGAATAGATTAAAAATTACTGAGAATATATAGCAGAGACAGTAAATGTGGGTTCAATTAATATATCTGAAAAAGAGACCTGTGTAAGATGTGTAATGACTTACTTTAAAACTGGAGCTGAAATAAGATCTTTGGTTTTTCAGTGGTACAAAGTAATTGATGCACTAAATAACCCAAGGACCAATAATTACCTTTCTTTTCCAAACCAATACCATGTTTAAGTCGGTAGATTTCGTACATTGTGAGGGAGAATGCCTCAGATTACCTGTAATGATTTAGCTTTTGTGTGCTTGAATTACAGGTCGTGATGCTGATATCAAAACCTGTAATAACATGAAACCTGGGTGCCTATTCTCCATCAAACTCGTGACTTCTGTCTTTTTGTGACGCCCACGCGCATCTTTTGTAATGGACTTGTTTATTTCCAAATGGGAATCACAGTCCAGTTTTCCATGGGAAGATTCCAGATTTTTGACAGTGGTGTTAAATAGCCATCTTTCAGTTGTTATTTAAAGGGCACACACAACATACAGTTAATGTTTTACTGGTAAGTTGTTGCACCAATGACCTTAGAATTTGTGGAATACATCAGCAACAAACTCTCCGCACTGATTTGAGCTATTGCTGTTCCACATGAAACAACAAGTAATTTAGTGTGAATATGGTGACAGTCCAGCCTTACAGCATTGCTGGTGGTATCATCCATCCGGTCCTGCATTTTCCAAAAATGGCTTTCAGAGCACCACCAAACCAACTGTGAAGTCTTAACGTGTCTTGTACAATACGGTCATCGTGCTGTGACATGATCTAATTGACAAGACAAAAAGCTGTCTTAACAGGAGTTAATGAGGGAATCAAATGCAGCAAACATGATAATGTTCCATTAACCAATGCCTGAGTCATTCATATCTGCCACCACTTTGACTCACTGTGTCTGACTCCACTTTTGATTAACCACAGAACATCCACAAAATGAGTCCAACGTCACCAAGAAAACAAACTGCACCGAAGTCTTTAAAGGCTGTGTTTCCAGTAACTCGAAATTACTTGTCAAAAACCCGCATCCAACAATTTGTGTTGTGGTGCTACAGTCTGATATGTACAGTTGCGCTCTTGTGAATTAGGTATATTGGCAACATTTACAAACTTCCAGCTGTTTGCAATGAAGAAATCAAACAATTTGAAAAGGTCAACACAACTAATGTTTAAAGTGGTTCCTTCAAATTCAACACAAAAAGCAATAACTACTGCAGAGTGAAAAGTATTCTAATTATTAATTATTAATGAATACAATTTGGAGTGCAACTGTGTGTATGTAGCTAAAGCCACGAGCTCTACCATTGTCCAGTTAAAAACATTAAAAGAGAGGAATAGGCAGTTATTTTCTTTGTTCATATTAATAAACAGATACATCAACCAAGCTGCAGAGGCATCTATCTTCTATAAGTTCGTAACAGTTTTTGGATGACAGTGGATTTCTATAAACTTTAACAGATAGTGGTAACACAGACAGTTCTTATTAAAATGATGAATTCAGATTTCATGATATTGGCTGAAAAGTGAAAAATCACTGTGACTCCAAACAGGAGTCTATTCTCCACAATACGGTAGCTATATTGTAATGGAACATTCCTCCCCAGTTGTGTAAGAAACTTCACACATTTCAAAAATGTGGGTGTTGAGAAAACATCTTTGCAGTTTGAGATGAGCTGTGCTCAGAGCATCAAATCCACAGTTTGACAGGTACTTTTCCCATCTGCTATAATCAGCAGTAAACCACAGACTGCGGCATTATGAGAACCCGATGTGTCACTCCTTTAATGAGTTCAAATTCATTTGTGCTGGCCAAATCCACATCTGATGCATCTGTGATTTGCAAATTACTTTACTTTTACTTTACAATGGATCTGACTACTTGAAATGCATCACGGAGAACCTGAAGACAAATGAGGAAGATGTACATAAAAAAGTTGCTAAAGTTGTCGTAATGACATATACTACCAACTGAGCCTTTATTGGTGTATTATTTGTTAGGGCAGTATGACGGCTGACTTTCTTTTGTGCCGTTAGCGTCTTTGTTCAGTATAACTGTCACAATATACTCTTTCTGTAATTAAAATAAAAATTACTCATACAAAATGTTTGCTGATAGATAAATTGCAACTTTTAAAAACGTTATTCAACGTGCCTAAGCATTACCTTGTGTATTTTTCTCAAATTCCTTTTTGGAGCATTCACACAATAACCAACAATTTATTTTAATACTACACATGAAACTGTGAGTAATCCTCCCTTTCTTTAGTAAATTCCATTTTCCATACCAACAGCACACTCAAAATTGTTTTTTAATAATGGCATTTAACAGTATTTTTTAAGAATTTGGTCACTTTTCCAAAACGTGCTTTTGGAAAATTTGTAGTTTGAAATTGGGAAACAGCTCATGGCTATGTGTATCACACGTACACATGCACATCCAAGCTTTTTGTCATTGTATGCCAACTTTAAAATAAAAACAAAAAACATTAAATTCAGTGAAAATATATATAAAGTGATGCACTACCACAAAATAGCTTGTATTCTTAAGGGGGCAGATTTTTGTATTGGCCTTTGTGGCCTGGAAACAGGCAGTGTGGTAGAAACAGCCATGTGCACTATTCATGTTTCCCTCATGACATCCTACTTGCTGTAGGTCATCAGGTCATTTACATAAGGTGCCCAGCTTGTGTTTCTCCCTACACTTCATGCAAGGGAGATGATGATTTATGTGATATAAATACTTGAAACAGTCACTTAGGAATCCCTCCCCACACACAGACACATGCGAGTCAGTCTGTTTTCAAAAAGCAGAATGTGTGTAGGAGATTCAACCATACAAAGAAATATCTGGCTCACACAAATTCTTATCAGTTCAACAGTGATACATCTATTTTTCCCCCTCTCACCCTCCTCCATTCATTCATTTATCATGAGGTGTCTTTAGGTTTGTTGTGTGATTTGTCATAGATGTGTGCTAACTATATCCACACTCATGTGTGGGATCCCTTCACAGGATACCCAGTATGCAGTGTGAGGGCAGGCAGAGGCTTACTGGGTTGAAGTGAGTGGTAGGTGGAGGAGTGAAGGAAACAAGGTCAGCTGGCACACACTGGAACCTCAGGAAGTGCAACCTACAGAATTTTGCATGTAACCGATATAGTATATATATATATTTTTATATCAGGGTTATTTTTTAAAATCAGGATTACATATATGAACTTTAATCTCTGAACCTAACTACTAATAAAAAATGGATTTATTTTTCTACTAACAATATATAGATTTTTTGAATTATTTGTCAGTGTGTGGAGGGAGAGCCATGAATGCAAGAGAGAAAAAACATCAAAATTGAGCAAGGGTTGATTGTTGTCATGATGAGGGCCACCTAGAGGTACGGTGGTTACATTCTCATGTAGTAATAAGCGCGGCGAAGAAGAAGTAGTTTGAAGCACAAAGAGAGTGCAACAGAGAGGCTGTGGGAGGGGAAGACGCCTTTCTGCACTTTGTCATGGAATCTCCTGGTGATGTCATCTTCATTAATGACATCATAGCGTGATCTCGTGGCAACTGGAACAGAAGGGGAGCTTCCTGTGATTTATTCATAATAACCTCCTTCGCTGTCATGATGTCTGTTATTAATTTTCTATATGTGGAACACTGAAATGTTCAAAGGCACTGACAAATGCAATATCTAATTTTTCTTTTTCCTGATATCTCTATGGCAACTTTGCAAGTTCTGTGCAAGATAAATTCTAAGAAACTGGCAAGTTTACATTATGAATTGATAATTCAGGACTATTCTGTCCTGGCAGCTTGAGAGAGAGAGCTGGAAGGCAGTGTTAGTAGTCTTCACAGCTCATATTTATCAGAAGTGGATCATGTGTGAATTGGAACTTTCTTCTGAAAACTCAGGTACCTAGTGTGTCAAAAGCAGCCTTCTTTAAAAGTGTTTTGTCCCGTAATAGCTACTGTTTGGTTCCTAGTGTTTCGAAGTTCGCTGAAATAAATCTCTTATTGCTGCAGCAGGTGAAGGTGTAGGTGTGGAAGGTAAAGACAAACTCATGTAATGTCAGGGTTCCAGCTTTACTTGCGTTTTTTACACTCTTATATTGTAGATCTCCTTCCTGTCCCTCCATATCCTCAGCAGTTCCAGTTTCACTAGTAATCACCTGCCTAACTGGGTTCACCTGTCATCTCCTCCCTTTATGAGCAGTACCTCCTACTCGCAAAATCTGCCAGATTGTTTGACAATGTCATCTTTCCAGCCAGCCTTGTTACCTGGCTTCTGATCGTTGTTTTGGACCCTGACCTGACATCTGCTTTGGCCCAACCTTTTGACTTACCCTTCGACGTTGGCTGGTTTACACTGCTGAACTTAGATCTCCAAGATCAGCAGAGCATTATCCCCACCGTACATGGTGTTGGCAGTGCACCTCTTTCCCCTCCTGAGATGCTGGATGGTGAACCAGAATCTCATTGAAATCGTTCGGAAGTCGTTCCCCGAAGAAACCTTCCGCTTGGTCTGCCCGTACATATCAACTTTCTCCGGGGCCCCACAAGTCAAAAGGGCCCGGTGGAACTCCTTGTTCAGCTTCACTTGACTCTTCAATATTCATCCTTTTTTTTCTGTTTCCATCTCCACAGTGTAGATCACTTCAAGCTAGTTCAACTTTCTCCCTCTGTCTTGAATATAAGTTAACTCAACTTATGTTGAAGTTATGAGTAAAGATAAAATAGTTATTTCAACTTTGTTTCGTGAGCTTTGAAACTGTGAAACTAATTCAGTTAAGTTAACGGAACTTTACAAAACAAGTTCAGTAAACTTGTGATATGAAGCTGACTCAACTGCTTGCTCATATGTACCGTCTCTACAAACAGATTTGTTTTCACTTGATATTTCAGTCAGTTTTTCAATTGATAAATTTCCTGCTGCAGCTGTTGATGCTAAGTGGGTTTTTGTTACTATAAAATGCTCATCAGTGCGACTTTAAAATAAAATTTCAACTTGGATACTTGGATTCTGCACTCAGAGCAGCACAACCAAACACACCACTACTTTTTAGTTTGAACTCTTATTCAAAGACATATAATCCTCATTTATTACACAGTGAGAAATTCATGTAGGAACAGGAGGGACAACAGGAGGGTAAATGCATGCATCTACTTATAGGTTTGCCTGGTGCCCCAAAATCACTAAACCCCCTTGTGAAGTCAGGCACTTTTTACTGCCAGGTAATAGTAATGAGCCATCACACTACTATTTCTTCTATTTCAGTTATAATTAAATACAGTATTTAAATTTGGATTTTGCGTAAATAGAGGTATTGATCTTAAAAATGAGACACATCAAACAGTTTTCCATTCACCAGGTTTGTTAGATGCATTATTAGACACAAAAGGTTTATCATTGGAAACTTAAGACTCTTGAGAGATCTCATCTGGTGAGGAAAAATGATTTGCTGGCTGTTTTATAAACCTCTTGGCAGGCAGAATGATAATGCCATTGGGGTAAGTCCATTAAAAATAACTGCTGGGATGTTATTCATAATCCAGTTGCTAAGCCAACCGGGACAAAAATAATGTAAAAATAAAACTTGATGACGAGATGAATCGGCAGGAGAGCTTCCTGGAACAGCAAAGTTAACTCATGAAAAATATGAAAGGTTCCTATGACTGAGACTTTTGAATAGGTTTAGGTAAAAACAGTGACTACTGTGTCTGGTCAAAATAACAAAGGTAAGGTTAAGCTACAGTATAATATAGTTTAGTCTAGAGGAAAAAAAGCAGATGAAATTGGATGCTGAAATAGGACACATGGTCTGCACTGTTTTGAAAAGACATTTACAACTATCGAGCTTCTGAAGACTAATTTACAGCTTACAATGATGCAGATGTGAGGGACGTTTTTAGTTGAGTGTTTATTAGACTTTATTTGACTGTAAATGTCTGCCTGCATCATGTGTAACTGTTGACACAGTAACCTGCTGTAAAACTGTAAAGCTGGTTGAAAAACCAAAACAATGATCCAAAAGATGCTGTAAATCTGAGGGAGGCATGTCATGTGCATCTTGCATTGTGCATGAGCAGTTAATAAATCAGTTCACCAAATCAACAACCACATCTTGTACTTTCATATAATTACAATGGGCTATTGTTGGGGCTAAAATTTCAGAGCAAACCTTGTGGTAAGTAACCAAATAATTGTTTCTGGACAGACATGCAGCTGTTGACTTTTTGTTGCAGAAACCTAAAAAATCTTTTAAAAAAGTCTTAAATGAACTTTTAAAATAAGCTTCCTGTTACAATGATTAGGATAGTGACTTTAGCCCAGGGCTATGCAGTGTAATGATGATGTAATGAGAGATAAAGCTTTTAAAGAGACAAAAGGAGAGGCAAAGCAAGAAGGTCTTTAATGAGAACACCAGGCAGAAAGACAGCCCTGGCTTCTGCCAGGTCATTAGTTGTTCCTGTGTCTGTCACATAAATTGTCTGTGCTTGTGTGAGAGGTTGCAGACAAGTGTTTGGTATCACAGTCTAGTCTCAGCATCTCTGATCTTCTGGCACCAGGCATATTGCTGACACCTACATCCTGACAGACACAAAGTCAACATCTTTGATCAACCCCACAACACCGTCTCTCTGGCCTTTTACCAGTTATGCAATTGTACCAAATGTCAAAAGCGATTTTTTTCCCTCCCCGTTAAATGTTAATGCATGTTACAAAATAAGGGCAGCAGAGGAAATTCTGGGATTGCACAGTCACAAATTGTAATTTCAAGGCTTGGTGACAAAAAAATAACATGAGCCAACAGATGGATTTGAATACTGAATACTGTATTTAAAATTTGAGCATTCAGACTCACTATTACTAACTAATTGAACTACTGCTAAGATTTATGACTCAGGGAAAGAGGAAAAAATGTGTCATCCAGCTGCATAACTCACTCTCTATTACTTTATACTCATGATCATTCATGTAAAAATATAATGACTGCGATAACATTTTCTCAGAAAAAAGGGTTCAAATCTTTCAGTGACATCTTTTTATAGGTATAAAAAGAAAATAAAAGAAAAAGTAAATGATTTGTTTCATGAAGAAACATTTGAAACTACTATTGTAAGTTTAGTTGACATGACTTGAGAAAACCCTGAATTAATGTGATAAAGTACTATAAGCCCAGATATATTGGTATACTGTTACTATGAAACAGGTGGCTTAGTCAGTGATTTCTAAATAAAAAAACACTGTTGCAAATAAAAGTCCTGCATTCAAAATCCTACTTAAGGAGAACTGTGGATTTATTATAAGGTAAATATACTTGATGGGCTGATGCATCACTGAAAGAAAGACAACAACATGAGTACCTGGTTGGAGAGAAGCAGAAACAAGTTCTTGTGCTCAATTTTGTGAAAGATAAAATTCATCTGAAACCTCACAAAGAAAACCAAGTATCCATTGCTTTTTGTACGGGGTCACAAAATAAAACACCTGGAAGTCTAATCTGCAGTGTGTTGTATTTTTTGCACTTATACGTAATATGTAAAATCTTAATCTGAAGAGTAACTAAAAATATCAAATAAATGTAGAGCAGTGAAGAGTACAATATGTAACCATAAAGTGTAGTGAGTATAAAGTAAACGTACTCTGTGACTTTCCAGCTCTGGGCCTCACTGACCCTGATTTTGTCAGGCTGCTAGTTTTAGTTTAATTTGAATTTATCACTTACGCACAGGACGTGATGGCTTTGTTTTAAGTGCATTGCTACATTTATCTTACTTTGTAATTATGAGCATAAAAATGGGCCATTTGTGATTACAAGAGGTAACAGAGTTCACAGCAGATGGGTGAGTCACTAAAATGTTTTCATCAGAAATGACTACAGCTAAACTAACAATCAATAATTGTTGGTCTGCACAAATTGCAGCAGGTAGAGGTAAAGAAATGTTAAAAAAAAAACTTGGTTACAGCATCATGTCCACGAGAACTAACCGGGATTGTCCATGATGTGTTCAAGTGTTCTTTTCTGCAGGGTAACGTAGGAGGTGAGTTTTTCGGGGATCACCTGTGGAGGTGCAGATCTCATCAGATGGTAATTTGTACTGTGCTCTGAGTGGTGAACAGGAAATCCCTTTATCGCCATGACAACGCCATGCACCTGCGTCGGAATGGCGTCAACCAAGTCCCTGAGCCTCACAGGAATTTTTTTTTTCATGTAATTTTAAAGGAAAGCTTTGCCCTTCAGCTTGAGTCATGTAATGTTCTTAGTGTCAGGAACAGGATATGACAGCCTTTGGTGCTCTGATTAAACCACTTAGGGCCAGTTGTGGAATGACTGTAGTCTGGCATTTTCCAAGTCACAATACTAATCAGTAACAATTAATTGACTGTAATTTGATTTTCAACTGACGTTTTATTTTTAACGTTTGAGTTGCTATAATCTTTTCTGGACTAATCCTGGAAGATTATATTTTCCCTTAATTCCATGATTAACGTATTTATTCCTGATTACCTATTGTCTTATTCCTAAAGGTAACTTATTTCTGATTTATACAAGAGAATAAGCAAAACAGAAGGAAGCTTAAAAACATCTTTTTCCTCACACTGATTTTCCACCAACCACATTTACTCTTCAAAAGATGTCCTTCACTCTGCTTCAAACCTGCTTTTTGCTCGCTCATTATGGACAGTGATTGTTAGCAGTATACAGTACCTGGGTGCAAATGGAACTTGAACCTTTTGTCAAACAAGCTCCATCTCTCTTCTCTTTCTCACATGTCGACTCCATGTGTCTTCGGTACATTTCAGTGTGTTTACTCTTCACTGAATTGTGGTCCCCGACAAAACTTGTGAGACAACCTGTAGGTGGATAAGAACATCTTTGGTAACATGTGTCCTCCTAATTAGGCTGAGTGACAACACAAAAAGACTACTCTTATCTTCTTAGTAATTCAAGGTAATTCAAAAATAACTACTATACTGCATGTTTTCTAAGCTCATTATTTTCTTTAAATTGTGTAGAAGCAGTGATGTAAGCCATGTTTTTACCCCTTACCAGACATAAACTATGTAACAAAGCTGGCTTCATTAAGCAGTTGAAAGTGACTTCTTTGTAATTCATACATAATTACAAAGACTAACAAAACGTCTGTGGTGTTGAAAGTATTGAGAAATGTCTAAGACTGCAGTTGTGACATTTATGTCAGTCTGACTCAGGGGCTTGTTCAGACATGAGACTGACAAGTAATAGTTATTTACACAAGAAGGTGGATGTCTGAAGGGGCTCTAGTCACCCTATAGTGGCAGCACTTAATGTAGGCTTAAGCTATAAGAGGAAGAAAAATACCTTGTGCCCAATTCTATAGGCAGCACTAATCTGTATTAAAGTTCTGCATTACAATTTAAACAATACACAGTCTTTATCTAAACTTAATTCAGTGTTTTTCTTGCCTAAGCCTGATGCAGGAGTCTGGATTCAAACTCAAGTCTGCAGTTTGTCAGTCCTGCACATTATTCACTCTGCTTCCACCCCAACCACCTCCTTGCAAGACGCTTTCCCTTAACAAATGTAGCGCTTCATTATTTAAAAAAATATGTTGCATTATAGCATAGTTACTATAGGATTATGTTTGCTACAAAAATGTAAATTGCACTTGCAGTTTAGTTGCATCCAGAGCTTCATTTCTGAAGACAGGGTTGTTCTGCCTGGTGATTGTGCATTAATGAGGGGTATATTAAATATTGCAGTTTTTGAGTAACTGATTAATCCTGTTTTTTTGTTGTTTAATATAGTCCACAGTCCTAGCCAATGATGCTGTTTAATATAGTAGTCTTGAATGTTTTTTTGTGTTGCATTCTTCCTGCCTTCTTCTATAGTTGCATGAATGCAAATAACATCCATACACATGCATTTTCTTCCCATGAAAAAAACTTTTTTGACCTTTGAATATCATACAAAACAGAATTTCTAGAAAATGTCAAGAGAGTTGTAATGTCTCACAGTAACATCTGGGCACTCCCACAAAACCTTCACACTCTTGGTCACTCTGGTGACTAGTGCATGCTCAGTATACGCACCCTTCACACTCACTGGTAGAACCAACACCCTTCCCACCACTTAACTCACAGATCAGGTCCCCCTCATTCTGTGATCATCCAGTTTGTTAACTGTCTGATTTGCTTGACCTCTCAGTTTCATAGTAATCTGTGAAATTGTGCATTCATATGTGTACACGTTCACATTGCTCAACACAGTTTTTCCACCTTATGCACACAAGAGTTGTTTACTTTTTAACCTAGATGTTGATCGCTGAAGCTCACTGCAAAGCATGCTCAGACTGTCAGTGTTTGGTAGAGATTAAAAAAAGCAGCTGGCTCATATAGATGATGAGAATCTCACAGAACATTTGGAAAGCATGGTGGTAAACAAGCTAGAGTTGGAGTACAGTATTGAAATGTCAGATAAGAATGTGGTGATTGCAGTTGCTGATGGATGCTGTTAAAGTTTTCTATACTTTTTTTCTCCCTAGTAAAAGTTGTTGGGAGAAAAAAAACATCATATTGTTTATAGTCAAATAAACTTCAAGAAAATTTGTTCCACATTACTGTGTATCAGCATTTTAAAAGCAGAATTATAAATATGTAAACCATAACAAATATACAAGTTCATTGCAATGCCCCCTTTCTTCTAGACTTCACTTAAGAAATATGATTTTGTTATGCTCTTCAGGGACATTTTTGTCAAAGTTCAGGTTACTAGCCACAGGGTCGAAGACCTTAGAAGACTCATCTGAGACAATTAAGCGCTTTAAAACAGATCAGGGGTCAAATAAACAGTTCTACGACTGCCAGCGGGAAGGATTTAAGACCAGACAAACACAGGACATCTGCAAAGGGAAATCTGAACAGGAGGCAGGGAGCAAGTCACCAACACTACATCCACAAAGATGTAAAATCTGGTTAAAAAAAAACAACTAACGCAGTATTATTACAGTCGATGTCTAGTGTTGTTGGGGTGGACGGTTGGGCCGGCAAAGCAGGACCTTCCTGCAGGAACTCCAGTGTCGAACATTGTCTGTTGTTAATCAAGAGGATGTTAGGTACATCACAAAACATTAACAAAGCAGTTATTTAAAGCCAAACCATGACATTTTACCAAACCTTTAACAATTGATATTCCATTAAAACCCTTGGGAAAATTCTTGTGGACAGCTGGATTTAACGCGACAAAGGTTCAGGCTTCAGGGTCTTGTCCAGGCACACTTTGACATGTGGCCAGGAACCGGGAACAAGAAGTACACAAATCCTGGGGTTTGTGGATGACTGCCCTACAAATGAGCCACGGTTGCTCATATTGATTTTGTGCTTAAACCTAAACAATTTTCCTCTCTACCGAAACCCAACAAATCTGCTGTTTTTAGGACAAACAAGTGGGTTAACAAAGGCAGAATTTTGTTGTGATACAAAGAGATGCAAGGCTCCATTTTGTAGCATTGCACGAAAAGGGGTGCAATTTCAACAACTGCCTGCTGTCATGGGGGTGCTTTATCAACAAATGCTTCCACGGGTCGTATGAGAGGATAGGGGCAAACAATGGAGTGACTGTTGAGGTTGTTGAGGGGATGGACTGTATGATGAGTATCTGTATATTCAGGTGACTTCTAGAAGAGGTAAATTTAGTAAGGGTCCTGTTGTTTAATCATTATTCTGTAACCTCTTATCAATCTCCATCTCCATTGTTCATACATTTAGAAGAATTTGAAAAATTCTACATACTATTATTATATATAAAAAGTAGACTACAGTTGTAAACACAATGTAAACACAAAAATTTCAAGTTGAGTGAAATAAAAGTAAAAAATGCCAAGAAAAGTGCAAAATATGTGCCTAAATAGCTTTGAGGTGATGTACAACAGTTCATTCAAACTGCATAGAGGAGCACATTAGATTCCATTAAAATGGAAAAGCGTCTGTTAAAGGCTCCATGATTTTGGGCACTTACAGTAAATAACACATGGCCACAAAGACAATGCTCTTCAGTGTCCGACTCCCACGCCCTACACATGCTCACTGGCCTGACAGAACAAAACACTAGACCACTACCTTTTGTTTTCCTGTCATCACTGTGCGTGTGTCTGGTCAGAAAATGCAGTGTGTGGGATAGATGGGCTGCCTTAATGTATTCCACAGCAATTTACATTCATTGTGCCATTTTCCTACCTAATTATGATTATGGCAGGGGTGGCACACAGTGACTAACACTTTTCTCACTATCCATCTCTTTCTCTCCTGTCCGCTCTTTGTGTGACTTCTCTTTCTACCGCTCTCTTTTTGAATCTGTCTCTCTCTCTCTCCCTCTTTTCGTTTGTCTCTGTCATTATCACTTGCTGTCTAGCCTGCTGAGCCAAAGTGTGTCTCAGGGGGACCCATCAGTTGTGTTGCTGCCTTAGGGTCAACAAGCAACCAAAGCTAATACCAAGGAGTGGGCAGCCATGTGGACTTTGTTGATCCTTCTCTTGTTTGCGTACTCTCTACTCGTACTCACACACCAGGCCAGGTGATGAGTCATACGCGGGGGAAACACAGAACCCTTGATGTGGGTGAAGTGCACAGAGCGGAGGATGGCAGGCGAGGAATAAGGAGGATCACACGATCAACCACAGGATGGAGAGGGAGGGTCAGAGGAAAAGCAAGATCAAAGCAATGGTTGAATGGTTCATCAAAAAGGTCACTTGACATTTCCTCGTAATTAGCATTTGGACAAGCGTGGTGCACATAGGTAATGTAATACACAAGAGCTAACGTAGCCATGATAAGTTTCAGATATTCTAACTCTCAATTATTTACAAATATTATTTCTTCCAGACAGCAAATGCAATGCAATAAGAATACCATAATTTATTTAATCAAATTTTCAGCAGGCAATGAAATAAGCTCCCAAAAAATAAATCTGCTACTATTAGGAAAAAAACTGTCTGTGCATGTGTCTTCATTCAACAAAATTATTTAGGACCTTTTGTTCATGTGAGCCCAGGACCTGTGCATGGATGTTAATTCTTGACCTTTGGGAATGAAGACTGTGAGATGCATTTGGAATCTCTCAGTGGATATTTGAGCTTTGAGCTTCTCAGACATTTTAAGCTTTATGATTGTGTTACAAGTTTCCTGTTCTTCGCAATCAAATGACACATTTTAGTCCAATAATTACAAATCAAATATAATTTACTTAACTATGATTTTCCATAGTTCAGAATAACTTTCCACTTTCCAGGCAGCCATCGGTTTCTGTGTACTTCACTCTGGAGAAATCAATGTGCGTTTGTGTGTTTGTTGCCTTTATTTGTGCATATACCTTTGCTCATATTATTTAAAATCCTCTTGCCATTTTCAAACATGATTTCTTTCTCCAACACTTCACAGCAGATTGTCACTCTGCATGAAGTCACCCTCACATTTTGCAGGACACTCTGCCTGTAGAAAGGCTGTATAAATAAACAGACAAACTGTGGGATACACTCTCCAGCATAAGCAGAAAGCATTTGTCTCTATGGATACAGGCTGATGTTGACTGTTTGCACCACTGTTTGATTTAAATGCATAACATTTGCACATTTGTTAAACCATACTGAAAGTCAGCAGGAACATATTCTCATAAATTTCAGATGTTCTCACTGTCAATTAGTTACATTTTTTATATACTCACAATTCCCTCACATCTTACATTTCCATTTCTGATAGATGTACATATACATATTACATACAGTGAAATGCATGTAATACATTCAATTATATAAAATATATGTAATACAAAATTATTTCATCATTTATGTTCATCATCAATTCATGAAATTATGCTATTATTTCTACATTTTATTATTATTTCAACAACGGAGCAGAATTTCATTCAAGAAAGACAAGATCATCAAACTGACTGGCACTCAGTCCCCTTCTTGTAAAAGTGTTGCAATGAATAGAAACTGATAGCTGCTGCGGGAGCCATTCTCCTTAAAAACATTATGTTATGCTTTATGCAATTTGTGGTTAAAGAGTTAAAACAGTAAATTCTTAAAGTAAATCCTAGTGTGGACAACAACCACTGAACTTGAATGTAAAAGTTGTTTGTATTCTTTTCATCATACTTTTATTTTTAGTTTTGTTTTTATCTGTATAAATGATGTTTTGAGGCCTGGATAAAGAAAAAAAGAATTATAAGTAAAAGTTTATTTGTGGTTTTAAGTGTCTAAAAGTGTATTAAATGTGTTTATGACATATTGAATGAAATACTGGAGATGTCTGAAAACAGCATTCATCTACAACATCCAATTTTTTCCAACAAAATATCCAGTCTTGCAACACAACATTCAGTTTCTGTGACAAAAGCATTATTAAACTTTTTTATGGTTATGTTTAGGCATACACAGATCTTAGTTAAGGTTAGGGAAAGATTGTGGTTTGGCTTAATAGAGAAAAGCTCAACAGTGAGTTCAATGTACAATGTATTTATTTACTTTTAAACAAAATCACAGTCTTTCCCGAAACTAAACCTGTTTTTCTTGCCATAACCACAAAAAAACTCTGAAATTGAACTCAGGTCTTTAGCATTATAGTTGTGCTTAGGTGCATGGGTATGGAGACAGGGTCTATAGAGGACTGATAATTCTTGAAGCATTTTCTTCAACTTTTTGTTGTATATTTTTTCTTTGTTGATATACTTTAAGAGGTAACTTCAGCTTGACCTCATAATGTCTCATGAACTTTTTACGAGTCAATAGTCGAAGTATTTAGTACTGATGATTGGACTGATATAGTTTATTTTTGCACATTCGTTGTAACTGTTTTTAATTCAAAAATATTTGATTGACTCACACATTTACGTCAGTCTGGATGAAGGAAACAACAAAAAGCTTAAAACGCTACTGTGTAAATGTAACATGATATTCCATAAAACAATCAAAGCCCTATAAAAAAAATTGCAAACCTACTCCAGTTAAGCGATTTGTGAATTGCATAAATGTCTGACAGTGTGTTCTTAGTGCAATACCACCCTCATGAACCATCCTATTTACTATTTAGTGTCTCTTTCAAACGGCAGCCAAGAGGATATTGGATTTATAGCCAAGAATACCACATAATTTTGTAGCCCACATTTTTACATCATTTCCTTTAAACATTCACACATACGCACATTGTCTGGGTTGGTGGCTGGAAATAGCATGTGTCAAATTTAAAAATCAGGCTGCCACTTACAGCCTGGGAACCATCAGCTTGCCAACCTCCCGCTTCTCTAAGGAGCTTACATGCGTCATAGTGAGTTCTGGCATGTATCTAGGCAGTAAGGATAGTCCGATGGGAAGAGAAGTGAAACAAAAACTAAATTTTGATATATTTAAGTTAAACTTTAAATTTGATCCAATTTGAACTATTTTGGCCACTTTACAATGAACCATATTTATTTATAAGCATCCAATGACACCTGTATTAATATTAAGAAATTATTTATTAATGTTTCACAGATCTACTTGAGTTTATTTTCTACATAAAGTCTTTTCTCCTTACCAATATTGGTTTGTTTAAATCAAAATCTAAAATAAGTAATCATGTATTCCTGACAAACAGCTTATTTTAATCCAGTAAATAGTGGCTTTCCTCTCCAAAAGAACAATTACTGGTCAGTTTGTCTAGTTGGTTTTTATTGGAACTTATCAATAAACCTTGAAGCCCAGGTGTATTAAGGCCCATGTGTAGCAGAGTTGAGGTCAGCTTTGTAGAGCCACCACTGGACAGAGAGATTGAAAGAACCTGCTGACTTTTAAGCTTTTAAGTACCTCAATGTTTGCTAGCTCATGGGCCAGCAACAAACGACCAAAAAAATGTCTCTGACGAACTCCATCTTGGCTGGCACGTCTTTGCTTCGGCTAGCTGCACATGTAAAGCCGTTGCAAGCTTGAAACATCCCACTGCCTGCCTTTCCTTTAGTCATTACTACAAACAGTGACCATAGCCTGAAAAGCCTCCTGCTTTTGTCATCCTTGTAAATTAACTTCAAATGTGACTTAACAGCTTAAAGTGGCATGTTTACATTCATGTTTACATTCCTTCTCTCTACTTTTGTAGTGTAGTAGTGTTATTTTTCAAAATCTTTCCTCATTTTACACATACACAATCTGTCTCATTCTCTCGTCGACTTGAAATAAAATTCCTGAATCAGGGCAGGATACACTGCATTATGTGCAGGAAGCTTTACAAAGCTTCCTGCACTACAGCTTTGTGTCACTGATATAGAGGGATATAGACAAAATAATAATATTAGTGATTAAAGTGATTAAATGGGGTTGATTCGGGAGAATGACATATGTTTGCAGTTCTAGTCATTTCTCTGGAGCTGCAATTGTGTTGAGAATTTCTTTTACGAACAGGACCACACAAAAAAAAGGAAAAAGAAATCTACTGTTAGCATAATGTGTGCCGAGTCTGCTGAGTGTCATTTTCCATACTAATACTTCTGGCTGCACTCACTCTCATCACAACTAAGCGTTGCATATTTTATAGCAAAACAGCCTTTTTGTTGTGATACATTCAAAATGGTCCTCAGTAGAGCAATACGGACACATTTGATGGGATTACTCCCTCATAAATATGCACAAATATGCATGAATCACTTAGTGAGTGGGATATGGTAGATTTTCCCATTTTTATGGCTTCTAAAATAACATGGGGAGGAATCACATGTAGCTGACACTGTGAAATGTTAGCAATACAACTACTAAAATGTCACAGAATGTCACATGCCAACAAAACTTACTCATCTCATGAAATGTTAAAATGAGTTAAAAACTATTTGATGAAATCATGTCTGTGTTTATAGGACATTTTTCTCAATTAGCAAAACAGCCAAAACCGACAGAAACTAATGGGTTGTGTAAGGGGGATGCAGTATGCCAACACAGAGTGCTGGACTGTTGTGCAAGATTGACTGTTCTGGTGAGGTTAAGGCCACTTGTGTCAACAGAGAATTGGCTGTGTATCCAGACATACTCAGTCAGTGTTGTCCTTTTGGAGTGTTTGTCAGCGCACTTGGAGAGTTGAAAGGGAGATTATGTCTCCTAAAGCCATCTGGGTCTGTACGTGAGGATACAGTTGTGAAGGCGACTGTTGGAGATGGTAACTCAGCACAGTCTGTCCTCAAGGTACTGCAGGGCCCACACTTCTTAGCATTCTTCCCACCAAATATTAAATATTTGAATATATAACAATATTATAAATAATATTAACAGCAATCATTTTAAACAGCAATTAGAACCTGTGATTTCCTTTTTTGTATGTGTGATCTTACCGATAGCAGCAAAGGTTTTTACTTTCCTTGAGACCAAATACATGATTATGAAAGATATATGGAACATGTTTTGTGTTTTAATGTATATCAAGGTACAATGACGTAAAAATAAATATTCTACTGATGAGCTGTAAAAAAAGTATATCCTCAGTTTATTCCAAATGTATATTATGTCTTTCTTATTAGTTTCATTTTTATAGTTGTGTGGTATTTTGTACCCTATGTGAATTTGAATAATTGCTTTGGTCATAAATTATACTTAAACACACATGTAACTGTTAAAGAACACAATTTTCCCTGTTCAGCAATGCGTGAGAAAATGGTAGTGTGCGTTTATAATGATTATTATATGTAATTACTGGTAAGAGTTTTCAGTTTCTGGTTGGCTTATAGTCTTAAATAGTCAAAAAAAAAACATGGCAATGCTGTTGTTGTTTTAACAAACCTCTATAGTTTTAAGTTGCTCATAAAAGCCACTGTATCTTGAATTACATAAATGCTGCGTGGAGCCAAAATGTTCGAGCAGCTAATCCTTTTAAGATGTCTGTAAGGAACTGAAAATCTGGACACTGTTGATCAATTTAACCGTGCTCCTTTTCAGTTAATGATGCCTTGTGGACTTTTGGAAGCTGAGTCATGGACATATTGCCCTGCGGATTGTTTGTAAACACACAGAACTGTATTTACATTTAATGTTGCTTACCAAAATGAATTCCAACAATAAAAAATATAGCCCAGTATTGCTGCAAGTCATCAAAGACCTTGTTGTTTGCTTTTAAACACTCTCTCACACAGCAGTGTAATTAGTCACATCCACATCATCATTTCTTTCCTGAGTTTCCTCTGCTACAGACTATCATCTGTATCCCATCTGTATAATCTGCATCCCATGTCAAATTTGTTAGGCTTCTTCAGCTATTCTCATTCACATGCATAGCCATTTAGAAAGTTGTCACCCTATTAAATGGTGTTTATCATTTGTTTGCACTCCCATAATTATTCTTCAGTAGGGGCAAACCACATCTACTAGTAGGCTACAGTGAATATCATCAGTACATGTACATGTTATAATTAGATTACCTATAGTGGCCATAGTAATTGTAACCATGATGATGAAGGTCTAGTATGTGGTAGATGGCTTACTGAAACACTTGGTTGAAGGTTGAAGTATAACAACTATAACAACTGACAGCATGTGAAAGTATGATTGTAGATTGTAGATGTAAGAGATGATGGGGCTTGTGAGAGCAAGTATGACTTCTCATGTGTGAGCAAGTGTGCAGACAAGCGCGCGTGTGCACACATACACACACAAATATTGCCCTCTAACCCAATCTGCTCTCAGTGAGTAACTCTTTGCAGCTCTCAGGCTGTGCTGTACCCTCCCCATCTGTAAAAGTTCAGATGCATCACATGTGAAAAATCTTATCTGTTCACTACATCTCCTGTTTACAATAGGAACGTTAAGGTTTTGTTTGTCACTTGAATGTTGAAGGTTAATTGGAGAAAAGTAACATTGTGATTCATGAAGACATTTGTGAACACAAGATGAATCTAAGTTGAAATCTAGGATACTGAAGACATATTATTGCACACACATGAAAAATTGTTAAGGTCAAAACATCAGCGTAGTTATCGGCTGAATAGTCATCCTTAGTGACACTTGTCAAAGGTGGGTTAGTCAGACTGTCAACTTTCTCCACATGTCTGACAAAGACAAAATTATCTGTGACATTTACATTAACCCTCAGTCTCAGCTCAGCCTCTATCATCCGGTGTCATTTTAGCAGCATGTTGTGGCGTCATTGTTTACACAACCCATTTGATTGTATTCACAGACAGTCTTCTGCAGTGACAACAAAAGAAATGAAGGAACCTTGCACTAGATTTCAGCCCATTCTGCAGTTTGACTTTTTGATTTGAAATGCTATTGTCAAACTTGAATATATTTACATACAGATCTACAATGAGTCATTGGTTCAGTCAGTTGTTGCAAACAAATGCATTTACTTGTAGAAGAATATAGATACACAAACACAAGCACTCCTTTTCTAGCTAATAATATTGCTAACACTTCATGTAATAATTCATGTATTGAGTTAATATTTACTATACGAGTACATGCAATGTCTTAGGGTAAATGTTAAAGCACCAGAGGGTAAATACTTCAAAAAAGGCAACTTTAGAAATGCTTAGTTAAATAACAAATGCAGTCGATTGGATTCACAACAAACCAGGAGATTTTCTTTTTGAATTGTCATATTGCATTAATTGGTATGTAAATCAGACAACAGTGCATTTGTGTATTTAAATATTCTCCCTGTTGGCCATAAGATAATGGAAATGAAAAACTAAACTGATGAAAACACAACATTCTGTCACTTTGTTAATCCTATGAAAGAAACTAACATTTCTGTATTTCTTCAACATTTGTACTCACTTTATTGGCTACATTTTGGTTCAACAGTTCATATTAATTTTATCTAATATAGCTCAGGATCAAATGTCATGAAATAAATTGGGTATAGTGTGTAGTTTTTTTTATTTTTTTTAAATTTTCAATCATCATTGATCAGACGTAGTTGTCAATAATACTTTCTGCTGTGCAAATACGTTATGGTAATAATCTTTGCGTTCCACCATGCTAACAAGCATTAACTAACTACACACGTAGTTAGTGACAGCTGAAAGCACTTCCTGCTATCTACAGGTCCTAAATAACTACAGATCAATTTACTATTAGTTTGTTGGGTTATTTTAAAATAGTGGCCCATGTTCAGGCCAAAAGTAATTACAGTCAGCAGGGTTAATGCTAGACAAGTGAAATAGTTGTGGGTGTAAAATTGTATTCCAGGCATTTGTAACTGCAACACAACACAGATATATCTTCCAGTTTTAGCACTTCTTTCTATCTAAAGGTGGAACAGAGACAGCAGAAATAGGCTTTGTGATTTCATGTAAAAAGTGTAAATTTAGTTGTGATCTGACCAAGAATGGAGATGTTTGCAAGTCTACAAAAATAGACTGAGGCATAACTTCACTTTATTTAGACTTTAAGTACAGCAAGTGGCCTTGGTAAGAAATATCAATAAAAAGATGTGACTCTATGTTGATGTACAGAGTAATACAAAGGGCAGAATCAACAATACTGATTACGAAGTACTTCTTTACCAAACCAATTTGGTCACGCTATAGCTGAAAACCAAATGATTGGCAAAACATTAATCATTCAATTACTTACATAATTCATTTAATTTGTTCTTAAACACAGGACTGACAAATTAATTTCAATTCATATAACCAAATCGTAACAAAAAACAAAACAAAACAAAATTGGGGTGGCATGATAGCCCAGTGGGTAGAGCAGCCGTCTTCAAACCCGAGGGTGAGCAGTTTGATTCCCAGTCCCGGCAGGCTACATGTGGAGGTGTCCTTGGACAAAACACTGATACCCTGAACCTTGGTGCCTCACAGGGGGCTGTCCAAAAAGGAAGAAGCACAAATACAGAAGAGAGAACATACAAAGTTAATGACAGTGACATTTTACAGATTTTTAAATGTTTATTAAAACACCGTAATTGTCAGTAATTAGAACTGCTCGACATGTATTTATTTTTGTACACAAGTCTTAATTTGTGGATGCCTCTCGAGAGAAGTATTAGCTGTTGACAAATATGTTAAGACAATTTTACACTTCAATTATCTTTATAGCTATATAAAAGTTTGTCTAGACGTGAGGTTAAAAATGGATCCAATGTAGGTGCAAGAGATGGATTCAGTTTTTGCCACTTGTAGCTTGATGATAGTTAGAACAAGACTTATGACTGGTAGTATCAATAATGTATGTAGTTATTGATCTGCCCAGCCTCAATAGAGTCAATAGAGTTTCAACCCTGCTATAATGCTAACCTCATCATCACCCATCAACTCCAGTAGGAACAAATCTACACCAGAAACACACGCACTCACCTCTGTGAGCGGATAACAGCAGGGGACTGTCTCACTGCCACACAGGCAGGTGAGCTCACTTGTACCATAATAATACACAATTTCACACCAATACACTATATTTGTATCCACTGGCAATGGTTTATGTTTTGTATCATCATCTTAGTTCATCAATGCAAAAATAAGGAGGTGGTTTGGGGGGGGGGGACAGCTGTAGCTGTAGCTGGACAGAAATAGAGGTGTGAATCTTACTGACGTCAGCTGTGCTCAGTTTTCCACTTGTGAACACTCACACAGACAGAATGTGGGTTTTGTTCTTGTTGAAAAAGTAGGTAGCGGGCAGAGTAAGACTAGTACAGTACAACAGGCAGGAGGTGGCACTCATACCTGACTCATCTTCAGATGCTTTCTCAAAATAAATAGATCCCCCCAGCCCCCTTTAGTCATAGAACATGTACAGCATAATACTATAAAAAATTTAAGGAATATGGTGTCATTCATTCACTTTCCTCTCCTACATCCTGTTCATACTGTACTGCAGCCATTCATGACTAAAACAAGCAACAAGTAGCTCCATGATACTCATCCTGCTCATGTGAACTCTTATCTTCCTTTCCCCCATTTAGCCGTCTGGGGAAGTGATTTGGGAACTGCAACTGTGTAAATACACACCTTGTTGAGATCCATTAGGACATCAAAATATGCTACTTCTGAAAATAGTGCAGAACAGCGAATAGGGGAGTGACCATGCAGGCAGATGTGTTTGAACCAAAAGCAACAAAGACTGGTGGGGACAGGGGACACATTTTCATAAAATGGACCTGAGTTACTGTAAGGTCACATTTTCTTTCACTTTCAGTATTCACACAGAGCTGATCATTTCCTGCAGTAGCTGACGTGACACTACTGTCTCAACGTAAATTAGTCCTGTTTTGTTTCTTTTAACCCCTGAAGCATATTTTGGCAATGAAGCTGACGCATGATGGATCTTGATGGCTAACATACTGCTGCTGGTAAGATGCAAAATGAAAGAAAAGTTGTACCTACTGCTGAATTTAAATGCCACATCAGAAACTTGCAAAATCATTCCATCACAAACAATCTAAAGCAATGGGCTGCAGTGGTAATACAGCAAAAGTGATTCCTTTTGAAGCATATAATGTACAATTTTTGTACAGGCAGTTTCCAAATAGAACTGATTGAACACTCTAAACACTCATGCTGAACCTAATAGTCCTCATCATCAACAGCATGTGTGCTCCTGTATACAATTAGCAGAAATGTAGATGGGTGGGCAGAAGGTACACTTTGAAGGATTATGCAACGCAGTCACAACAAAAAAATCAACATCACAACTTTACAAAAGTCACATTTGTTGGAGGTCTGTTCTATCAAAGGTACAATGTGTAAAATGTGCATTTGTTTTGCAGCATCTAGTGTTGAGATTTCAGAATGCAACCTTCTAAGCAGCCCCCAGCTGCAGTTTCCAAGCACGAGGGAGCCTGTGATGCTGTCTTCTACTGCATCAACTAGCAACATGTCAAGTGATGAGGTTACTTTAGATAGTTATACATACAGAGAAACTGGATTTAGTTAAACTATTTAGTATGTAAGATTACAGGTCATAGGTTCAATGTAACATAACAAATGTTACTGTAACTCTGGTGTCACCAATTTTAAGCAAAAAGCGATTCGCTCTCTGGAGCCAGTGTTTGGTTTGTCCCTTTTTGACTACTGTAGAAACATGGCTGTCTCTGTTAAAGGAGACCCACTCCCTGTGTAAATAATGATAAATGACTCATTGTAAGCTAAAGAAAATGCAATAGTATTTTCACGTGATTACACACTAATTACAACATATTTTTGAAAACTCTTTTCTATTTCTGCTAATACATCCCTTTAAATCTTACACACTGCACCTTTAAATTATATTGTGTTCATGCTACATGTTCAATTCTTCTCCTATTCTGCATTATGGGATCCCATGGTGCTGGTAGCTTATTTTTTACAATTGGGAGAGTCAAAACAAAATCAGATAAAACCTTTGCAAACACAGAGATGATGGTGAAAACTGATCTGTGTTGTGTAGTACACAAGGCACATGCATAAACTCATTACTCATTACATTTCTTTCTTGCTTGTCCGGTTGTGCTTATTTAGTATGGACCAAGCAGCCATGACCAGGTTAATTAAAGGCAGAGAGATTAAACCAGTGTTGAAGCATCTAAAGCTACATCGTAAGTGAATGTATGTTGATTCTGAGTATTGTTATTATAGGTATAAACATCTTGTACGTGGGTGTTAACACCTTTGCAGTTTTACTTGCACACCCTCCTTCCACTCCACCTGCTTTGCAAAGGCAGTGATGGACAATAAGCCCTAACTGAAACGTTTTGCTTCATAAACATTATAGCAATGCTACACATGCAATGTTTATCTGCATGATATGTTTTGGACTGAGGATACTAATTCACTACTGTACTGTATAGTATATGACATAATGACAGTTGTTGAACAAATCCTGAGTTCATTATTCACATTAAAGATTCTATTGAGATAAAACCATAGGTCCGTTTTATTTCCAAATAATTAGCTAATTCATTACACATTTCCAGCACACAGTGAAACTCTGGTTTTCTATCCATTGTTTGACTGAAAGCCATCAGAGCCAATGACTTGAACACAGCTTCATAGTCACTGTGGCCTGATGACAGAAGCTTCCTAAGACAAAGGTTTTCCAGTCCCTGGAGAAACTGTCGAAGGAGCTGAGAGACTGAGAAGAGAAAAGCTGCAGTGAGGAAGAATGACAGTTCAATCTTAGAGAAAAATATAGACAAGCAGAAAGGTTTCATTTGTGGGCCAAACATAACAGCTTCACATTATGCAGACTGGCTGTGAGACGAGAGCCACGGGAAAATGAGAGAGATGCAGGGAGAGAGGGAGGGAGAGTGAATGGGAGCGAGCGGAAGTGGTGGGCGAGACAGAGGCAGACATATTGTTGAGTTTGTGCAAGTATGATCGAAAAACAGCGATCAAAGAAATGGGAAGCTGCTGCAGAGGAAGAGATGTGCAGAGAGAAAACTATGTAGTGAGAGGTTATGAGAATTTGGTGTCAGGGGATCAAAACAAAGCGCTCATCAAGGACAAGAGAGCAGCATACTGGCAGAGAGGTCACTCACTTTAATAGATGCATTATGCATGGACACCAGTGGAATAAAGAAGAGCTAAGGAGGGGATGTCTTGCAGGCAAGAAAGTAGAACTCTCTAAACACCTTCAAGAACAATAAAAAAGAGTGTAATAAATAGTTTGATGTTGCAAATTGCATTATTTATGCCGTGAAGGAATATGCTGATATTTACCTTCCAGTGTGAAAGCAATAAAATGCACATGCATGTGACATATTTCAGCGTGTCTGCTAGTCTGTTGAGGTAAACCCCCTTATCTGTAAGTTTCACTGAAACTTGAAAGCTGCACCAACTAATAGTTTTATTAGGAAGAACTGATCATGTTTCTATGTGTAATCTAAAAGCATATATGTAATACGAAGATGATCTCTTGACTCCGCAGTTAATCTCAGCTCTATGAAGCACTTTAGTGTCTTTCTGTAAAACAAACTCCTGTAACTTGTAAAGTTGGCAAGTGGCTGGTGAATACATATAGTGCAACATTAAGCACTTCACTAAGGAGTTGGTGATGATTAAAGCAGATAAAAGGAGAGTTAGTTATTGGACTTTTAAAAATGTTAATGTTAAAAATGTTAATGTTGCTCCATGTTGGATGCATAACATTTTTATAAGATCATGATATGCCAGCAACAAAGTAAAATTCTTGTTAAACAATAAAAGCAGGACTTAAAAAGTTAAAAGTAAATTCAGTACATAATCATTTAAAAATACACTTTACAAAAAAGTTTGGCACAAAGACCTAATCTTTTTGGAAACATACTTTACACTTTTAATTATTATCTAATCAAAAGGTAGAGATGGAGGTGTTGGTTCCATAACACAGAAGCTGTACTTCGTACTGCTTAACAAAGGGAAAAACTGCACTTTCTGCTTGTTTCCATCAATACAGTAAAAGTCTGAATGGATAATAAACATGTTGGGCAGAGTCTCATGACTGTGTTCTCACATCCCATAAACATCTTCACTGTTCTCTCTCTTTTTCTTCTGCTTTTCATCTTCTCTGTCTCACACTGTGCCAGCTTCTGTCACTCTCTTTCTCTCTCAGCTGATTAGGTTTCCATGGAGACAGAGGATCATTTTGTAGGCAGGTGGTGAATTCTCAAGGACTTGTACTAGCAGTGGATTTTCCACTTCCGACAGGTTAATCGGCACTCACAGAAAATAAAAGAGACAAAATACCTGCAGAGAAATTCACAGAAACTTCTAGCAGGAAACAGCTGTGTTTGTCAACTACTTACATTAATATATGCAGTGGCTGTATGCCACAGCCTGCTTTAATGCTAATAACTCAAGTAAATTACACTGCTCCTCATGCTTTGTCCATGAGGTATTTTATTATCAGGAACCAAATAATGTAGAAATGCATTTGTAAGTGCGTTAAGTGTTTAACCCTTCAGTTTTGTTGACACTGGCTTTTAAACATTTTTTCTCTTGTTCTGTCTCTTATAAAGATTTTTGATGTAATAACCTATTTCTTTACCACAAATCATGCTTGAACCTTTAATAAATGTGACAAAATGCAGAAATTACCATAAATAATTGTTATTACATCAAATGAGGATATGTAATATTTTATAACATGGAGCTCCTCATATAACAAATTCATTGTTTTGCCCAAATGTTATTCCTCTAACTTTAACATATAATTTAATTGCTTAAAACAAACAGTTTTAATGTTATGTAATATTACTGTAAAAGCAAACATTAAGAAAGAAATTATGTGTCTGATTAAATAAAACAGTGCTAATGCCAATTGGCATAAGAACCGAACCAAAGCTATGTTTTCTCAGCATCTTTTCTCTGAAAGTCTGCAAAGAAAACAGCTGGTGTTCAATACCTTACAGGAAATCCAGTGCCTACTGTGAGAAAGTATTGACCTTTACTGGCAAGCTATCCAGCTTTTTGTTTCTTTCCTGTCCATTGCCTCACAATAGGCAATGTGTAGCCTATAGTATGTATTCATGTGAAAGGGTAATAACTGCTGTTAGAGTGCTCCAGTGGTGTTGTAAATGTCTGGCTCCTATAATATCTGAATTTTTGGACTTAAAATTAAACTCTATCAGAACCAAACCAAAGAGACTGCACCTTCTAGTTGAAACAGTGATTTGGTATTGCTCTATGTAATTGCAAACAACATCAAATTGCTCTCAAGTGTTTGAACTTACATTATAACAATGGTGATTTAACATATTTTTTCTGTCATCTTCGAAAACAGGACAAAGGGGACTGTAATGTCAGAATAACAGAGAAACATAATGTTACTGTTAGTTCTCTCTTCTTTCTCAGAAATATAACATCTAAAGGTTTTGGAGCCCCGTAGATCAAGAACACTACTGCTTCGAAGTGAGTGACTGCAGAGATCCAAGGAACACTTAAGCAAATTCAAATTAAAGGATGCACAGAAGAGCACATTACATGACAGCTCTGCAGAATCTCACACTAGTCCTCATGTTCCCTTCCGTCTCTCATGCTCTCGCTCTCTCTCACAGAAAGAAATATTTCTGGTGGTGTTATCATTACACAGGAATTCAACTTCCTCTTGAAATAGGAGGCTGCACTCAAATGGTTTTTTGGCCTTTTCTTCTGAACTATTCAAATAAACTTGCCCCATTTGTAGTGCAGTACCAGTGATCCAGCAGCAAATGGAACTCTCTGTGAGTCATAGGAGCAGCTGCCCCTTTCTCCACCGCACTTCCACCAGCAAATTGCACTTTTGTCCTGACTTGATAACCAAAGCCTCTCTGAAGATTTGTCTACCAAATGTATAACACAGTTGTTTGATTTAGTCCAGTGACTTTGTTCAGCTTCCTGGAAGAATAAAAGATGTTTGTCAGTCTTTTGCAGCCTTTAATGGGAACCAAAACATGCTTGCACCATAAATATGTTTTTTTTTGTATCTGAGAATAAACTAGCTGTCATTAAAATTCTATTCTTGGATGACATCTTGCAAGAGGACAGTCATCAACCTTTAGTTCGGGTACTGCCATAGCTACAACAGAGCAAAAATAGTTCATTTACCAGACCAAGTTTTATGGGAGTGGGTTTTTAAATTTATGACCAATTACCTCTCATCAAAGGGAGCTCTTTTTTGAAGAAAATAGTCTGTATATATCACCACAATTTTACTCTGAAAAACAGGTTGATTGAGCCACTTATAGAAGCACTAGCCTGACAGGCATCTGTATTTGTTTTCATTTAGCATCAAACAATCTCAGGCAAGATAAATGTAACATAATTGATTATCCTCTGAAAATTGAAATACAAAGTGGTGCCCATAATTTAAGAGCTATTTTTTGCTTGGCTGGCCATTTCAACACAAATCTAGAAAAACAAGTCAACCGGGTGTGTATGCAACAGGTTATAGGTGCAGTAAATAGACATTAAAAAGCATGTTGTGAACTCAGAATGACCTATGTGCTTTCTTTGGCTGTTCCTTTATGTAATATGTAAGAGTTAACAAATTTATGTTGGAGTGTTTTGTTTGTTATTTTTCTTATTTAACCCAACTCAGAGCAACATTAGTATTAATTTGGAGTTGTTTTTCTGGCCATCTGCTGAATGTAAGTTCAATATTCACTATCTTTGTTTGGTCTTAACCTACTCCTGTGTTAAATATCTAGTATCTTAACAGCTACTGTAAACGCTCCATTATGTTCACCAACTAGTTGCTAACTTTGTCTGTCAGCCACATTGTGTTTTGGCAAGTAAGGGAAACACGTTTTATGATCATTAAAGTGGGTTGAAAATGACACTGAAAATAAATATGTTGTGAACATGTTGACAGAACGTCAAGTTTACATCTTCCACACACATGTTAACTGAAACACATTTGTTTATTCAAGCATTAACAAGCACTTCATGATCCTGCCATAACTAAAAGTTCAGCAGAGTTATTGTGTAGAGGTAATTGAAAACATCTGTAACATCAAGCCTGAAAGAGGAAAAACATGATCAATTACAGTAACAATCAACACACTATATAAAACACATAAAACATTGCCTTAAGGCTAAGTGAGTGGCAAAAGTCCTTTCAAAAGGGCAGATATTTATGTGATGAGTTGTCCATCACCCATTTTGCTTAGCATCTGGCATGGATGGTGTAACTGAGAGTAAACAGAAGTCTTGGAGGAGTTGTAAGCCACCTGTGCCCATATTGAGTATGCTTACTGGCACACTCTGGCTCTGTCTGAAGTGCCCTATGTCCTGACACAGAATACATAACTGATGCCTTGCACACAAACATAGAAGGGCTGCAGGGATTCTACAGCATCGTTCTTAATCTCCAAAGTTGGCAAAATACTAATGGTGCGTGTGATTGTTCTTTTGAAAACTACTGTTTCCAAGCCAAAAATGAATTTCAACTCTCACTGATCAGAAATGTTTGAAATCTGTAAATCTATAGAGCCACACACACACTAGCTCCTGGTCCTGCAGCAGGTGTGTGGTTTTCTTTGTGGTGTTTTGAATAGACCTAAACCTACAGGTGCAGGTCGCTGGGAGAATTTAAGTGTCTTTCTTTTTTATGAGGCTTTAGAGCAACTGAACATCAGCAGAACAGTTAACTGAAATAACCTCAGTGTCTGCCTTTAAGTTTATGACAGAATCAAAAAGTGTTATTTGGTGTATGCACACAAACATCTAGGTGCTGGTCATAGAAACGAATTGTATAAAAATTATTAAGCAAACATAACTTTTTAATATAACCACACATGCTTTTTCTCAGGACTATTTCTATCAACTGATTACTAATATTCATATCAATGTGACAAAACACCAGACATCAGTTTAATTCTTCCACTGCCACTATTAATACAAACATCACCACTGCCACCAGCCCACTTTGACATCACCATTTTGTATGATGAAATGCGTGGGGGGAAAACTGAGCAAGGTTTGAAAAAATAACACAAAAGACAAACAGAAGTCATGTTTTTCTTTGATTATTGATTCACCACTACAAGTTGTATGAGTAACTGCTGACAACCAGTCCTCTCCCACCTCAACCCTGGGTGTAGGCTGTGGAATGGGCAGGCCTGAAGCACGAGGCTCCTGGGCTAAAAATGATTTCCACCTGCTGCCCAACGAAAAACTCACACACCCCCACACAAAGATGGAGCAGCCTTGCACTCGCCATCGCACACTTTCGCCCCCTCACTGTTTCCTCCCTGTTAAGTTAAAACGAGCTTTGTTTATACGCAGAGAAAAAGGCCCATGTTCCTAAAAGAATGAACTCTTCAGATTCATTTAATTTTACTTTAACTGGTAAATAGTAATAGGTCAACGAAAATCTGCAATGATCTAATAGACATCAAATAATTCAGATCAGTAAAACTGTTTCAACAGTTGTATTAAGTTATTTATTAAGTGATTGTTATAGGCAAGTTGGATCAACTTGAACGCTTGTACCAAAGTAGGTGGCTAGTGAGAGTCATGTAGTGGGCTGAACGGTAGCTTTAATCTACTTTTGACTTGTTGCTGTCCTGATTACGGTGACAACCTTGATGTGATGAATCACTGTCAGACAGGTGTGAGACTTGTTGAAAGTGGTGATGCCATCCTCAGTTTGAAGAAACATGTGCGTCATGGTTTCTGTCAGACACATCTGTAGTGAGAGTGTACGCAGATGTGTCTTTATATATACTGTATATACGTACAGTACATGTACAGGACACAATAATTTATACACTGCACGAAGAGGTTTTACTCAAAGTAAATACACTGTATTAGAGGCTTAATGCATTTAACCTGATGTGTCTGCTAATTTACCATCTGACAGTCACCCACTACGTAAAGAAAAAAGTTAGGAAACTGCTAGAATCAATACCTCGATTGCAGTTGTATGACTAAACTGCTGAG
Source organism: Sandelia bainsii (assembly GCA_032362345.1). Classification (NCBI taxonomy): domain Eukaryota; kingdom Metazoa; phylum Chordata; class Actinopteri; order Anabantiformes; family Anabantidae; genus Sandelia; species Sandelia bainsii. Next base: position 7,904,978 of record JAUMHL010000003.1, on the reverse strand, counting down.
ATGTCCCTTAGTAACCTCAGTCTTTCCTCATGCAGTGTGCATGATACAGACACAGAGAATACATCTTCAGCTCTCTTCTGCCTCTCTCAGGTAGAACTGAGCGTAGCAGGACTTCCGGTTAATCTTTTACATTCCTCTCATGGTGCAGTCCTCCTCCCTACCTCAGTTTTATTGAACAGGCTTTTGCACACACAGGGTCAGATACTTAGTTGGTGAAGCTGGTTAAGAGTAAAATAATGTATATATTTACATTTTAGGGACTCCAGAGTGAACTTACAATTAACAAAATAATTAATGAATCTTTAAACTTGCAAAAGTCATAAACTTAGATGCACATCTGTAAGAACTGGAGAGTTCTTAGGACCAAAGAGCTGCATAAGAGAATCAGAGGGAGGCAAAGAAATAATGTTAGGTAACAACTTGTTAGTCTTTCCCAGGAAGATGTGCTGCTGGGAAATCAGATAGAAATTGAATAGGTCAAAGAAGAGTAGGAGCTAAGAGAGCAGCTGACACATTCAATGAATGAATACAAGTGATGTAATGAACTGCAGGAACAGGATCGGAAGTACTTACTAACAGGCAAATGAGAACTATTATGAAAGTATTATGAAAAATTGCATATTTTTTACATTCTCTAACATCAATGTAGATTAATTCTTTAACAGTAAAGGGAATATTAGAAAGATTGTGCACAAGATGTTTGAAATGTGCTCACATCAACATGTTAATGTATATGGAGATGTTCACTACCCAATTCATCATGCAGTGGAAATGTTAAAATTAATCTATAATAATAAGTATATACTGTTCAGCATACTGTCTGTAGGCATGGCATGCTTGTTCATACATACACTGCAGATGCTCTGCAGCTGCTCACTGAGCTGAACGTGCAGGCACAGTCTGTTGTTACAAACGAATACTTTAAGCACTCCATGTTGCACCTTAAGGGAAAAAAGCATTGTCTAATGATGATCAATGGGTGCGTCAGGTTAGTATAGTGGGTGGGAGGTGTTTTCTTATATGGAGTTTGCTTTAGTTGTAATCCTCCCCTAAGTGCTGTGGATGTTTCCAGACTCAGCACAGTGACAGACCAGCCTCATGCTGCATCCTATGCAGACATCCACACAGTAGGCAACATACCAAGCACAACAGCTTAGTGTTACTGCGTTGAATAAACAAGACAGACAAAGAAAATGTTCACAAGGAAAAAGTCAGGTCTCAAGTCTAGTTGCTACTCATGTACATACATCCCCTGGTACAGTGCTTGAAGCTGTTGCATCATCGCTCCCTCCTTAACCCTGAATGGTGACAGGTGTCAGTGGCTGTTTGGGAATTCATAACCAGATCTTTGGTCACTGATGCAGAACTGCACGTGATTCTTTGCAGCACATGCTGAAGCTATCCACGGGATCATGGCATCCCTCATCCTCTCCCTCACAGATACTGCCTTAAAGACAAATTTAATATCTAAATTGTGGACTCAAGAAAGATGACAGTAGTGGGTGGACAGTGTTGCAACGTGCTGGAGAAAAAAGTAAATTGAAATAACAAGACAGACACATAGAGACAGACAGTAAGGAATAAAAAAGAACAAAAGGCCAAAGATATAATACATACATATAGTGATATATCAGACATGTACGTTGCTGCTTGAGTTAAATAAGCCTGTAGATAAATACAAAATGATTCATCTTAAATTCTGTTCATATCTAGAGCTATACTGTAATTAAAATTTCAAATAAATTGGATCATATGAAATTGTAAGATTCATTTGTATGATAAGGCATATTAAGGCAAAAAGACATTTTGCACTTTGCCAGTGGTTTTTGCACCGCACATTGTTATTTATTTAATGGTAATTTGTGTTTCCTGTGTAGCATCGTATCTTTGACACAGCATCCACTTGATAACTTTGTTAGAATTAGCTTACCAGCTTTATCTACTGTTACGAGAGGTTATACAGTGAAGCTACAGCAATATAATAATAATAAGTTCACTGGCTTGGCTTGCTTCAACGTGGGTAACTAACTACACTGGCTGTTGCCCAGTGTTTCTAGACACAGACAGTTAAACTACCTAGACCTGCCGTCTTCTCCTTCATTAACATGTAGGTCATAGGACTGGAATCAATTGACGCTAATGAGTGGATTTTGTGCTAAATGACTCTTTGAAATCTTCAGCCTCTCAGCCTACTATAAGTAATTCTTTAACTCAATACAGGTCACTAGTTGCATTTGAAATTAATCTTATCTTTTATTATGTTTTTGTACAAACTTTGAAGTAATCTAATCCCCAAAAGAAAGCCTTCTCTTTGAAGATGGTAGTTGTGTCACCAATACTTATGGAGCAGCAATGCTGATGACTATCAATTAACCTGATGACTGAGTCTGTTTGAAGTTCATATTTCTTAGAGTTACAGAGAAATATTGATGAAATTACACTCATACTGACTAGTTAAATTAAATTTTGTTGCAGGGAATGCACTGGCACTTAATCCAGGTCTTTTTAAATGATTCCATTCAAAGAAAAACAGTTGCTGTCCTGCTTTGTAGGTGTGTGTGCAGTTTTCCATTAATATGAATATTGCAATGCAAAGTTATGTGGATATAGAAATAGCTGAAGATAATAACTTAAAATACCAGCAAACAGTCACTGGTATTTAGTACTAACACTGTAAACTAATAACAGGTATCATTTGTGCATTTATTTATTTTATACAATATTGTTTTTATTCATTCATCCCTGTCACAAAGACAAAATAAATAAATAAACAGATACTCTGACTCAAAACCTTTTAGGAAAAGCTTGCCCCCTGCAGTTTATAAAGGTGTCTAAAGGTAATTTCTTTCACACAGAAGTGCACTGGTGGTTGATTCAATTCATGCCTTTTACAATGCACTCCAAGATTTCGCAGCGGAACAAAAGTATCAGAAACAGCTATGGCATAATTCACTTTTCTGCTGCAGATCAACATGCTCAGTATTTTTGTCAGACTGGCTACTAATCTGCTTGGTAAGCTGTTTGACAAAACTATGATATTTAAGTAAACTCTTGTGTCACAGTAAGAACAGAAATTGCAGCTGTACTTATACAGTGCTGTTGTTAAACATATCTCTGGCTACCAAACAAAGCTATGACACGTGGGAATAAAGAACAGCATGCAGTTTTTTTATGTTCACCAAATGTTAACTCAAGCAAAACCTGGTTACTTCCAAATGCCTTTTCACAAAGAAAAGGAAATAGTATGATTGTAATTGCAAAGCATGCTCAACTGAGAGGCCTTTTGCCTTGATTTCAGCTCAGGCCATTCCTGGTCTTGAGGCTTGAAGGACAAGGGACTAGCATGCTTTAAAAATTCCTCAGTATGTCCTCAAAGGTCCTCTGGACGTCATTCTGTTCATTAAAAATGTGTAAGCATTCAACAGTGTAATTATCACAGATGTGCATAGAGGAAAGTTATCCTGAATGATCTTTTTAACATAACGTAATGCTGGCTTTTATTAGCATGTGCACAACTTCCCGAATTCAACTCGTCACTCCTTTAATGACTGCAATAAACCTGAGCAGAACTCAGCAGCCATAACGTGATTCACATTTTTCCCTTAGGGTGCATCACTCTGCCATGGTGAACACCACATCTACACCCATCATAAGCAGCGTCAGGTTATTCAGTGAGTGGGTAGAAGGGCATTATTAAGTACATAGAACATCCATCCTTTATTAGTATTAGAATTAATCCACAAAATATATCTCAACAATCGACATAAGGATTATATGGATTTCCGCTTAACTACTGTAGCTACTTGTGGCTGACAAAACAATCTCACCTTAGGGTTAGTTTAGCTTTCAGTTATACCAAATGATCTTCACCAGCAGTTTGCTAACTGTATTTAAATGTTCTTTTTTGTGAGAACTTTAAAGACTTCTCATCTATGCTGACTTAAAAATTGAAGTTTAAAAGTCACTTGGACATTCGAAACAGCAGTTGACAGAACAATCTCATGTCATGGTCCAACTGGTGTAGATAACTTATATCTTTACCTAACCCAGGTTTTTCTGAGAGAGAGATAATTTTGAGGATGTTGTCTCCTGGTGTGTAGGGTATTTAAAGCGAATCTATGCAACTTCTGAAACAAGAAATAACACACTTTGTCTGCTATGAATGAGAAGTTAAATTCATAAGAATAAGAACAAAGCACATTTGATTGGTTCAATAAACACTAAGGATTGACTTTAACAGCTTTAATTATCTAATACGACTAGTTACTTGTGGTAGTTAATGTCAGCAAAGTTCATCTAGGTATTGCTAACTGAGTAAATGTATTCAACATTATTATGGCCAAAGAGAACATAGGGAAATCAAAGTACCCTTATCATAAACATGCCTCATGCTCTACTGTCTAGAGCTATGCAACAGTCTATCATAAATAGATATAATGTATACAGTACAAGCTCAAGTGCATGCAGATGTATTCATAATGAGAAGGAGATAAAAATAGGTGTGATTACTGTAATATCAAGAGCAGAGCTGTGCTGCTAATTATAATGAGAGAAGTATAATGCACAGAGTAAAAGACAGAGCTGGTTGAGGAGGCCCATCTGTTGTTGTAAAATACAGTTTAAAAAGATGTTACGTGACATAAAGCTAGCCCTAATATCCTTGATGCTTTTCCCCCTGCTTGACAAAGACATCAGCAGCTCAGTCAAATAGATAACAGCAGGAGGACACATCAGTTGATGATACCCCATTGGTCCAACTGTGAACCAGGCCTTCTCCAGATTACAGGCTGCTTTTAATCACCTGCAGACCTCCTTGTTTAACTTAACACTTGTTCTCAAATTTAAAAAAGCATCAGCATACCTATATCATCATCTGTAATTTCCTTATATCTAAGCTGCCAAGAAGGGGGAGGCTGGATTGTAGTAGTATGCACCTTACTATCAGAATGAACAGCAACACTGATTGAAGTTAGAGAATACCATTTCTCTGAGAGGTTGTCAGGTCTGTCTTGCATAGATGCAGATCTAAATGACATTTTCACATTTTTTGTGAAACAAGCACTACAGAAATTATACACAGCATCATAAGATTGCAACAAATACTACTATTGTTGTTGATTGTGTTGATATTTGATTTTCTCCCTCCACTATTATTCACTTGCATTAAGTTGCAGTTATTCTCAGTACATGAATAATTGCACTGATTAAGTGGTTGTGCTATTAACCTTTATACATTTAGCTAAAAAATCCTATTTATACTGTCATAGAGTTGATACTTTGATAAAATGTAGACATACCAACATCTGCAAAAACTTCACCTTTAATCTACTACAAATTTTGGAGTTAAGCTTTTCCTAGTGTCACAACAAATCGTCTTGGTTATAGTTGCAGAAAAATATTGATCTTCTGATAATATGGAGCATACACGAAGAACTGAAAGGTGATAACAGTGCTGACTGAATAAGATACATGAAGTACTCAGAGCTATTGCGTATGAGTTTGTCATTGATTCTGCACATTTAATTTTAACGAGTAGAAGCCTGTGTATGATTGCCTGTGACATCTTCTTCTATGCTGAACACTAGGGAGCGTCATCCTCTGTTCCACTTGGGACCATGAGCTAAAGTGATGCCATAGAAGCTAATGAAGCTCATTAGCATCATTCAGGAGAGTTAATAATTTCACAATCAAGTCTGCTTTGCCAGTGACACAGTCCAAGAGGAAACATTTACAGAAGTTCAGTTGATATGCAGTGTTTTTATTGCATTTCAGGAGAAGAATCATGAAATAATGAAAGAAAATCATCTGATTCACGGTGCTTTGGCGTCAATATCATGCATGTTGCTTTCCGGTATTTTGTTTCTGACTGAGAATGTGTTTTTTTTATTACATTTTGTCATGTGTTGTCAAATGTTAGATTTGTTGCTAGGATGTACAGCAAATTACAGGTCAGTGATCACTAGTGTATTTCTGTGATCATATCCACCACAGCAACAGCTCTATTCAGATAGCTGATTATGTATTAAAACTACTTTACAATTCTGTATATTTCACCAACATTTTATCTGGAAAATGCAGTGACCATATTATCGTTAGACTTAAACAGATGCTCAGCCACAGTTTTCTTTCTGTCTATTTGTTGCAGCTATATATGGCCTCCTATAATATTTATTACCTTACAATTGCGCAACAAAACAACAACAGTAACAACAAAACATAACATGAATATTGAACATCAGCAGTAAGAAAAAATAAATAAAAAAGCGAACCTACATTTTTTATTTAGTATGATTTAAGTTTAATGTTGTTTTATGTAAAATGGCATTTTAAGGCATAAGTCATCTTTGTTGTTGTTGTTTTGTTGATTGTTTGGGCACATCAAGTATGATCAACTTAGAACAAAATGAAGACATTTAAGTCATTAATATTCCATCACCGCCTACACCCCTGAATCATCTTCATGTTTTCTCCTGTCACCATGTCAGTCACAGAACCAGTGCCACAATCCAGAATGTCTTTACTGAATAAACCATGATTCACGAAAAGCTATTTAAAGACTGTGGAGGATTAAATGCACTTCATGTTGTTTTTCTGTGGGCAGAAGATCTTTCTAGTAGATGTATAATTAATTATAGTATTGGTTAAGAGGGGACACATCATGGATCAGTGATTCACATTCACAACAAAGTAAGACATTGTTTTGAGTTCTAAGACTTCAAAACTTTCTATGTAGAATCTTTATGTTCTCAGAGAACGCATCCTGTTTTATTCATACTTTACATAAACAGTGTAGCAGTTCAGAGCACAGGTACATGTACAGCATAGACAGAGTGGGTTTGGTCTCATCCTTTCAATGGGTACTGTATGTAAAATGTATTATATGTGAAACTGAGACGCAAGATGAGGCCACATAGATGTGTTATGGCAGTCTTTTGGGTAAAGCAGGACCAGCGGATGTGGTGGGAAAATGTAGAAATAAATAAACTTAACTGGAGGGAAATGTGGGACATAGAAGCAGGTAGGATTAGATTTATGTTGGAGCAACATTTGATGTGCTTCCATGTCCCCAAAGCTGAAGAGTCATGAGTTGTTTGTTTAGTGGGTTGTCAAAATGGGGTGCAGTTTAAGAGGGTGGCTCAAGCAGTATACTGGTTAGCTTTGCTTGGTTAGCATGATAATATAGATGCTTATTAGCTTGGTGGACTACTTGAATAATGTAGTTACATTCCACAAGTTACTTTATGCTGAAGCTCAGTGATATACCATAATATATGACACCTTTGCTCATAAAGTTATATGTGTCATGAGAAAGTGTGTCAGCCTCATCACTCTGAGATGGAGTTTGATGATAGGGTGGCAGAGCGGAGACAGGAGGACCGACAGCTGGTGCACCACCCCAGGATCCTGCTTTGACTCTCTCTCTCACTCTGCTCTTCCTCACAGGTGAGCTCGACCAGTAAGCAGGGAGATGTAATATGTCACATGGGAGGGCTCAGAGGGGAACGAGGAGGGCTCGAGCTCAACTGGAGAGAGCATTGGTTCAGGGAAGCAATGTCCAGAATTGCTAGTGTATCTCCTTGACAGGGAGATGCTTGACTTGTGACCTGGAACTGAAACTGGCACCCTGGCATTGATGTTAACACACGGAGCTTTCACAGAAAAGAGAGGTGAGCAGTTACACAAGCACAAATGATTGACAAGAGAGTGTGGGCCAAAGAAACACAAGTGTGGGCCATATCCCTGCAGAGAAGAAAGTCATTAAGCCACAGTGCAGATCCAAAATCCACAATCCACATCATATTGTGACTGAGAGGGTAATGCTGTCCTCTCAATCCTGGACAATCCCTCCCACCCACTACTTTAATGTGTGCAACAAGATGTTGCAGATCTTTTACCAGTCTGTTGGTACAGTATTCTTTGCTGCTGTCTGCTGGGGCAGCAGCATCAGAGCCAGAGACACCAACAAACTGAACAAACTGATCAGGTAGGCTGGCTCTGTGCTGGGGACTTCACTGGAACCCTTGGAGCAGGTGGTGGAGAGGAGGCTGCTTATCAAGCTGCTGAACATCATGGAGAACAGCTCTCATCC
>JAUMHL010000003.1:7865998-7887844 GCA_032362345.1 Sandelia bainsii | reverse complement strand
AGTTGGACATATGCATTCAAAAGTTTAGGGAAGGTCACATTAAGTTCACCTGTAAAGGTTATAGTGCATTTTAGGTTTATCTTAAAATTTCACCCGAAAGCCGAATATCCCTAACTTTTTGTGAGTAGTGTATATGTTTAAATCTAGGTATATGTTTGAATAAAACCAACAAAAGCTAATAAAAATGCAGAAGTCTGTAGGTGTTTGCAAACTTTTTCTTGCCAGTATATACCATCAACATCTCTGTGGGCTTGTTTCTTCATACTGTGCTTTTTTTTATTCAGTGTTGCTGTGTGCTTGTTTCTATTTCACAGGAATTGATGGCAGACAGAAGAGGCGACGACTGGCAGTGACAGATATCAGTTCACTAACACCTAAATAGAAATCCAATGAGGATGCTGACGTCAATGTCCAGGTTCAGAAGGCACACATTGATTGAATCAGAGAGGTTGTTGTAAAATGAGACAACACAGTATCTCTGTTTACCTCTGCACTGTTTATTGTGATAATGACTGGCTTCAGGGTGCAACTCTGACACTGAGTTATTGGATTGAGAATTTAAATGAACCAAGCTGAGTGGAGAGTGGAACTCCTTGTTGTGTGTAGAAGTTCTCACAACAAGCTGTCAATTTGCATTCTTGGGATAACAGCTTTTTTGGGAAAGTGCTGGCATTTAATTCCAGTCAAATTCTAGGAAATAGCTTAGATTAGAATCTGTTGTCACACTCAACTAAATGAATAATTGAGCTTTATTGCAGTCTGAGTCATCAGTCTTTCCCAAATGCCATGCTGCAGTGACATTAAGGTGTTTTAGGACTTTCTTTCGGTTTCTATTAGCTTTTCTTGATATTCTTTCAACAATAGTTAATTGTTGTTCTACTGGTCAAAACAATCATGATTCAAGTAACTGTAGGTATAAAGTATTGACTATTTTCTGCATTTCGTTGCAGTAGTAGTAGTTATAATAGTAATAATAGTTTTTTGATAGTTGGAGGCACTATACTCTCAAATTTTATGAAGGTTGAAAAGTGTGAAATGTTGCTCTTTCAATGTGCAGGAGTTTGATACGTTCATGGTTCCCTGGAGGATGGAATTTGGTGGTCCCTAACGTCCAGTTATTTTATTGATTGTAGAAAAATGACCAGATAAAACAACAGGAATAACAATATGTCTGTGAGGCATAGGCATCAAAGATCTACCATCCCCAGCAAGCTATGAATGTAAGTATTCAATTTTAAATGGTAGGGTGAACTTGCTCAGGGCCTCACTGTCTGAACAACCTGGTAGGTTTGCAGGTGATTTGAAGGATTCATGGCCGATTATGGTTGCTTACAATTTTCTGAACAGACTATCTTGATCTCCCTTCACCTGCCTGTTTGAGTAACAGACAGGAAGCGGCTGATGCTATGCTGTTAAACAACTCCTATGACTGAGCAGCTCTTTTGAGCCTCATGGTTATTTCTGCTGTGGAAATCCAAGGACTCACAGATACTGCACATTTCACTCTTTTCACCCCAGCGAATTGCTCTGCCACCATTGTATAAAATCTATTAACTCTAGATTTATTGCTTTAAAAGCTGGTACTTCAAGGTGATGACAGATCAAGGTAATGAAAGATCTCAGTCAGGTTTTTGTATTTGCCCTGAGTCACTGGTGTTCAAAGATGTACAGAAGAAATCAATGAGCTTTTGTGCATCTTTTGTTTCCTGTGAAGTCCAGCACTCTTGCTTTTCAGCAACTGCCTGGCATGTTAGAATAGTTCCAAACCGGAAATGACAAATGGTAACACATCTTTAAGATGATATTTTCAAGCTCTGCACAACTTGTCCTGCACATAGAGTAAATGTTTTAGCAAATAAAGTATTACAGTACTTACAGGTATATTTGTCATCTTATTTTTATGCAGGTAGCAATGTGCTTTCCAGGAAAAGCCGCATGTGCCATTTTTGCAAAAAAGTCACAAAGAATGTTTTCTCTTCAACTGTAATTTTCACAGTGAGATCTCCCTGCACATCACCTACATATCACATTTTAACTTAGCATTTTTTTAATCTTGAAATTATTTCCTTTTTTTTTTATAAGAATATGTTTTAAATATAATTAAGGGAAGGGATTCCTTCTAAAGTGGTTAAACATACCAGGAAAATGTATACTAGCTGTACTAGATAAACCAGGTGCTCCTCAATTGTAAGTAGCTGCTCAAGATGTTATTAATCAGCCAGAAGGCCACTCTTAGGGATTACAGCTATAAATAAACCACCTTCTTGCAAAGGGTGCAAGACATTATACAGTTGAATGTACTATATGTTTGCAGTGATTAGAGTATGGCTGGTATGAAAATACAGCTCAAGCTATTTCTGCAAAAACTGGCAAATAGCAGTCCTTGTTTGCGCTTAGATGCATGTGAAAAAAACAAGCATGCATAAAAACATTTATTTAAAATAGTTTGCAGGTTTTAAGTGCACAACAAGTCAGACGCTTGAGGTGGAGGGAAAGAAGTATGTTATATGTTCGCTGTGTGAGACAAAAGTGAATGATCGCATATCAGCAGAGGACTAGTTTGCCGACAGGATATCCTTTAGCAGAGGGAAAGTCAGCGAAGGTGTGGATGTCCAGAAAAGCCTTCTGACACAGACAGTGAATAAAAAGAATTTATTTTTTCCAGAGGTCTGATAAGCACTCAACATTTCATTCTAATTGCCTTGGTGAGCTGGTATTTCCAAGTAAGTGATTGCTGTAGGTGTTAATTTTCTGTAGTTTCTGCCTCCCTTAAAATGTCATTGACGTCACTGGAGTGAAAAAAAAAGGCTAGCCTCAACAGTTTCTCACAGACCCTTTTCATTCCTAGTCAAACACAAATTAGCCATGCTCACATGCACAATCACATATACAGGACAGAGAAAGCAAAGCGAGTAGGCTGATTGCAATAATTGAACACAATGACAATATGAATGGCAGCACTTCAACAGCCTGTGCTGAAACAGACGTCATAGAACAGTGGTGGTGAAAAGGGACATAGAGAGTGAACGACAAAGACAGCTAGAACAGACAAAAACAGACAATAGATTGAAATATACTGCAATATGAAATGTAAACTCTCAGCAAAACTACCTCTGAATTAATCATCAGAAGCAAAGGTGTTGTTTACACCCTCTCTTATCTCCTTGAGTGATTTGGTTTGATACCACCTGATGTTTATGTGCACCTATCTACACATCAACCTCGGGTGAATTCATCTTCACTGAAACAGAACACTGAACACTTCCAATATGCAGAAATCTGTGCAGAATGACTGCTGTGTGTGGAAGAATATGTGTAATTCACACAATACCTTTTTCTATGTTGATGAATGCATCTTTACAATAAATTATATTTATATGCTTATGTACATAAGCATAAGGCCATTTCTTCCAAAAAGAGTCTTTCACCTGAAAAGTCCTCCTATATGCAATCTAAATTAAATTATTACTGATATCTTACACTTAATTAAAAATTAAAAAGTACATGAGTGTCAGACTAATTGCAAAAAAGGAAAACTCTATGCCTATCCAACAAACAAATATCCGAAAAGCTGAATATTTGGGTCTAACGTTTCTAACCGTTCTCATTCGCTAACTGTGTCTCCTGCTTGGTCCTGGGCAGGTAGCACGAACTAGGATAATTAATGCTTTACTATATTTGCCAAAAACAACTGTTTATGGTGCCTGTAAATTGGGTTGATGAGAGCAGTAAAAACAAACCAATCACATTTTATGTCACAAAATCGAAACAATGAGCTGAAAGATGCTAAAATGTATCACAGAGCCAAGGGAAAGCAGGCTCGTGATAATTCTCTGTGGTTATGCAAATGAAACTTTTCACGTTTCACATAATAATTCCATGCACTGATAATATAAAATATTATGGCAGCTTTAGAATTGCAGCTACAGATTGTGTAAAAAGGCATATAATTAAATTTATTTAATGTCATGAATTAATAATTACTGTAAATTGATAAACATACCAGGAGTTGCACTACTCCCAGTGGAGTACTCCCAGTATTTACTCAGTTCATTTTCCTCATTCCCAGACTCACTATAAAATCTTCAATATGCCTTTTGTAGAGCTGAGATTTCCTTACATATGTTATTTTTCATCAGGTTGACATTTGTGCTTTGCAAATCAGGGGATCTTCTGCAAATGCTTCAGCTGGTTGTTGATTTGGTTGTAAGAGGAGGCTTTGAATGGATTTGCCAGGCACTCTAAGTGATTGCACAAGTCAAACATGCCACACAAGTGTTCCTCACAACATAAAATATGTGGTATTTTATCTATAATTATTTTTTCTTGCAATATTACAGTTGTCTCCAGCTGTAAATAACATCCTTAATCACCCTCTCTTTTATTACTGTTTGTTGCTACCTACAAATAATCAAATATAAATATTATTCACCTATAAATGTCAGTCTTTCTGCATATTTCGTTCATATTGACATGTAGAAGCGTATGACTTACTCATGAGAACCTTGCTGCAGAGAGATTAGCCTCACACAGGTCTAATGACGCACATCAGCCTGAAAAAAACATATGCTTGGTGAGGCAGGGAGGCAGGTGAACAGCAGGAAGGTGAAATCCATGCTATGCTGGATTTGTGAATCTTTCGTCACTTTTCATCCATGCAGGAGTACAGAATCATGGTCTGCATGCTAAATTATGAAACAGCGATCATTTTCAAGTTTCTACAGCAATATTTACTTGCTGTATGTGTTCTGTGCATGTTGAGCAGCAATTTTAAAGTGCTGCAAAAAACACATACTTGTTCATTTCTGATAAATTCTTCATTCTCAGAATGACACAAATCCTCCGTCAGCCTTTAGCCAGGTCAGGAATGAACGTAGGCTGCAAAAGATCTGCGTCACTCAGTGAGCACCAGCAACTCTGAGATTTGAGAATTTACTGCTCATGCCTCTACACGCTACACCCTCTCTATGCATGTGCACATGTCCTTTGCATAAGCATATGCATGCTGTGTTTGCATGTGTTTGCACATCACTGCCAGAAGTTTACAGCCAATTTAGATTTATGAATTTCACACAGAAGGTAATTTTGAAACTCCATTGTGAATATACTTAATCAAGATGCAGGGAGCTCCTCTGTGCTGGAACTTCACCATGAAACATGTTGTCACGGTAACTGAATCTGACATATGGAGGAACCCTTAGCTTGTAAAAGCTGTGTTGCCGTGGTGATGTCTTTCCTCAGAATAAAGAAATACATTTGACAAGAAGAGTGTGAACTGTGAAGGCAACAGGGTGAACATTTAAGAAAGTAAGATGTAAAGTAAGATTATTTCCACAATAGCAATACACAGGCACAGAATGTCACTGCAAAAAAGTTTAGAATACTAATATACACTGATATTGTGATAAGACACATTGTAAATGCTAGTTTTTGAAAAAGGGTTAATGGTGCAGAATTGATAATTGATCAGTTTAATGATTATACTGAAAATAGGAAACTGTTTCCGATTTCATATTGCAGAGGTTATGGCTGTGTTCTGCTACAAACTGTGAAGATTTGAAAACTTTAACTTTGTCTAACTGATTTTTTTTTTTTTTGCTGACAGCATTGCACAAACAATAGATTTTCTAGGATTGGTTCTGATGACTGAACATCAGCATGAGGTCCTGTATGAAAAGGCCCAACTCCTGTATATAGACATGGTCCAAAGAGAGAAAAAAGCAATAGGACCAATGCTCCAACCAAAAGGTCAGGAAAAGAAATGGGAACAGCAAAATGAACACAGTGAAACCGGAAGTTTTATGCATTTGAGCAAGTCAGACAAAGAGTACAGATGGTCTCTGTGGTGTTTTACAAATTACAATTACAATGGCTTGCACTGGCCATCGGTGTCTGGTGGAGCCTCAGCTTCCGGTGGCAGATCAACACAGAATACTAATGCTACAATTAGTGTAACCCAGCAACAGGAAGTTGGCTGCCCTTGAGGAGAAGCAAGAGAATGGAGCTGAATACATCGCTCTGATAATGACAAGCTCTAGTGGCTGCTGTCGGGTGGCTCATGCTCTCTGCTTGGACCTAAGAGAAAAGCTGGAACACTAGGGCACTGCAGCTTGCTATACTGACCAACATGGCTGTAAGGAGGGCAAGGTTAAAGGGGCATGTCAAGGTCAAGTGGTGCAGGATAATTTCTGGTTATCTCTATGACAATTGAGAGAAAAGCCACTTCTGGATGTTCCCATCTCTACTGAAATTATGTTGTAGTAGGTTCTGACCCTGCTTTTGCATCCTGAATATGTAATCTAGCAGCAACAAAAATTGTACAACTAGTAGTTTTGCAGAGAGGCAAGTAGCAACAGAACTAGAAGTACAATTAAGTAAACAACCATTGCATTGTGTAACTAGTCAGTCCAGTCTTACATGCATATCTGATGATTTCATACTGCACAATTTACATCCATTGCTAATGACAAGCCAATGCAGCAACAGTAAAGTAGAGGAACAGTACGAATCTCATGATGGTGGATGGGCATGTAGTGCAAGACTTAGCATTCTATCAAAGACCTGCAACTGATGTCCACCTTCTTACAGACTTTAATGAAAATCTTCCCCTAACCTACTTGTCACACTGCAACAACATTTAGAGCATCTTAGGAGTGAAATTGGACATCCATCCATTATCTTAACCACTTGTCCTCGCAAGGGTCAAGGGAGTGCTGGAGCCTGTCCAAGCTGTCATCAGGAGAGAGGCAGGGTACACCCTGGACAGGGCATGAGTCCATAACAGGGCTGACATACAAACATTCACATCTATAGACAATTTGGAGTCACCAATTAAACTAACATGCATGTCTTTGGATGGTGGGAGGAAGCCAGAGTACCCAGAGACAACCCACACAGACACCGGGAGAACATGCAAACTCCACAAAGAAAGGCACCTGGTCGACCTGCGGATTTGAACCCTGGTCTTTCTTGTTGTGAGGAGACAGTGCTAACCACTACACCACCGTGCCGCCCCAGAAGTTGGACATTTAATCCTTCAAACATGGTTAGACCATTGCAAAGCCAGTGCAACTTTAAAGCATAATAACTGATATTGTTATAACAACAAGGCATTGAATGATGTTGTGAGTACAGTAAGTTCCACTCATTGTTTAGCTAGTTTTGGTTCAGTTTCACCACTCTCATAGTGTTTCAGGTTGCTATTTTCACTGAAATAGCACTAAAAACCAACTGCATCCTCAGGACCACACAGCATACAGTGAAGTGGAGCATTTATCAGACATTTCAGACAACATGAATATGGGATATTTTTTGGGTAGCTAAAACATGATTCCAAATAAATTATTCTGTAACTGCTGGATATGTAAATAAGCAACTGTTTGCTAAGTTCACCATATCAACTTAAATAGTCATGATGTGTCAATGTAGTGTTCACAGCTTATTTCTGGTGCCCCCAAGTGGCCAAAGAGCAACTTACTTCAGGTTCAGCTAAAGCTGCTTTTCCATTAACCCCTCGTAAAATAATTGGTATTTTCGCACCTTTGTCTTTTTGAACCACTTAAACAATTAGACGTATGGGCAGCAATTCAAAGGTCTGAAACAAGGCAACTCCCTGAGGAGTTAAGCTCCAGGTATGTCAGTTATACAGTTTGGTATGTAGTTAACTTTCAGGTAGACAATTCATACAGTAGTCTTCTGTGGTAACTATCCAAACAACAGCCTAAAGTTATCAGTTGGATTCCTGCTAATTGAACTTAATGGTACCATTTGTGACTCTGCAGAGTGCATCAATTTAACCTGCTTGTCCCCTATCACACATCTCAAGTGGAGTTAGACTATACGTGTCCTGCATTCTGATGAACCTGTAGCTATGGAAACTCGTCCTCAAGTGCTAACTTGTTCAATACAGAACACTTTGAGCATTTCACAGCACTTTCACTTAAGTGCAGTTTTCTGATTTTGCAGAGGCCTTGCACCTATTATCCCAGTGTTGATTGACAATAAAATGATAGACACAGAGTCTGTTTTCAAAAGTGTGTATACACTGCAGGTTTTTTTTTCTTTTTGAATGAGTAGTCAAAGCAGCTGACAATGCTGACATGTATGAGTATCTCCATTCATGTATTGTTACTTGGCTTGCTGTCATGCCTCACACTACCAACGCGATTATTTAAGTTTTATTTTTGTCTTTCAGTAGGATGACAGTAAACACATTTATTATTATAATATTATTAAATAAATCAAACTGTGGGAGGAAGATAATATGAATGGGATGTACTCCGACACAGAACGTGGTAAAAATTGCGATTACTGAAGACACATTTTATAATGTATATCTTTGCATATTCTCTCACTGGTGACCTACTGTTTCATTAACAATAACAGGTGTAAATGCATTTTGAATTTATTTATGGTTTGCACATCACAAAACAGAAATGTGAGTGATGGAATGAAAGTAAATCTCCTAGATGTCTCCTGGGATGTCTATGTGGCCATGATCTAGATTCTATCCTTCTTATATAGGACATCTTCTTGCTGATCAGTGTTCCCCAAACAAGCTGCCACTTCAGCCACAGGTTTCTGTAGAAATACTTCCTGCCGAAGGCTAATGAGGGTTGGAAAAGAAAAGCTATTTTACACTGACCATGCTAGCTGCCATGATTATAGTAGGAGGCCCTGATTTTCCAAGACTGCACAACAAGAGCAACTTGCTCCTTAACCAAGGAACAGACTCCAGAACAAAACTGCATGCACATGATGTAAACAGGAAAAGTAAACAACCAGTGAACCAGTGCGATTTCATGACAACCTTAGAGGCCTAGTGGAAGTGCATGGTATGCTTTCTCATACAGTGCTGTGAAAAAGCATTTGCTTCTCTCCTATTTTATTATTTTTATTTTACCAGGCCAGTTTTTGACAGCTTTTATCCCTTAATAAATAAAATCATGATTTAAAAACATCATTTTGGATTTAGTCACGTTATCTTTGTGTAATATTAAATTAGCTTGATGATCTGAACCATTTAACTGTTACAAATATGTTAAAGAATAAAGAAAAAAAGTTTAGAATACTAATATACACTGATATTGTGATAAGACACATTGTAAATGCTAGTTTTTGAAAAAGGGTTAATGGTGCAGAATTGATAATTGATCAGTTTAATGATTATACTGAAAATAGGAAACTGTTTCCGATTTCATATTGCAGAGGTTATGGCTGTGTTCTGCTACAAACTGTGAAGATTTGAAAACTTTAACTTTGTCTAACTGATTTTTTTTTTTTTTGCTGACAGCATTGCACAAACAATAGATTTTCTAGGATTGGTTCTGATGACTGAACATCAGCATGAGGTCCTGTATGAAAAGGCCCAACTCCTGTATATAGACATGGTCCAAAGAGAGAAAAAAGCAATAGGACCAATGCTCCAACCAAAAGGTCAGGAAAAGAAATGGGAACAGCAAAATGAACACAGTGAAACCGGAAGTTTTATGCATTTGAGCAAGTCAGACAAAGAGTACAGATGGTCTCTGTGGTGTTTTACAAATTACAATTACAATGGCTTGCACTGGCCATCGGTGTCTGGTGGAGCCTCAGCTTCCGGTGGCAGATCAACACAGAATACTAATGCTACAATTAGTGTAACCCAGCAACAGGAAGTTGGCTGCCCTTGAGGAGAAGCAAGAGAATGGAGCTGAATACATCGCTCTGATAATGACAAGCTCTAGTGGCTGCTGTCGGGTGGCTCATGCTCTCTGCTTGGACCTAAGAGAAAAGCTGGAACACTAGGGCACTGCAGCTTGCTATACTGACCAACATGGCTGTAAGGAGGGCAAGGTTAAAGGGGCATGTCAAGGTCAAGTGGTGCAGGATAATTTCTGGTTATCTCTATGACAATTGAGAGAAAAGCCACTTCTGGATGTTCCCATCTCTACTGAAATTATGTTGTAGTAGGTTCTGACCCTGCTTTTGCATCCTGAATATGTAATCTAGCAGCAACAAAAATTGTACAACTAGTAGTTTTGCAGAGAGGCAAGTAGCAACAGAACTAGAAGTACAATTAAGTAAACAACCATTGCATTGTGTAACTAGTCAGTCCAGTCTTACATGCATATCTGATGATTTCATACTGCACAATTTACATCCATTGCTAATGACAAGCCAATGCAGCAACAGTAAAGTAGAGGAACAGTACGAATCTCATGATGGTGGATGGGCATGTAGTGCAAGACTTAGCATTCTATCAAAGACCTGCAACTGATGTCCACCTTCTTACAGACTTTAATGAAAATCTTCCCCTAACCTACTTGTCACACTGCAACAACATTTAGAGCATCTTAGGAGTGAAATTGGACATCCATCCATTATCTTAACCACTTGTCCTCGCAAGGGTCAAGGGAGTGCTGGAGCCTGTCCAAGCTGTCATCAGGAGAGAGGCAGGGTACACCCTGGACAGGGCATGAGTCCATAACAGGGCTGACATACAAACATTCACATCTATAGACAATTTGGAGTCACCAATTAAACTAACATGCATGTCTTTGGATGGTGGGAGGAAGCCAGAGTACCCAGAGACAACCCACACAGACACCGGGAGAACATGCAAACTCCACAAAGAAAGGCACCTGGTCGACCTGCGGATTTGAACCCTGGTCTTTCTTGTTGTGAGGAGACAGTGCTAACCACTACACCACCGTGCCGCCCCAGAAGTTGGACATTTAATCCTTCAAACATGGTTAGACCATTGCAAAGCCAGTGCAACTTTAAAGCATAATAACTGATATTGTTATAACAACAAGGCATTGAATGATGTTGTGAGTACAGTAAGTTCCACTCATTGTTTAGCTAGTTTTGGTTCAGTTTCACCACTCTCATAGTGTTTCAGGTTGCTATTTTCACTGAAATAGCACTAAAAACCAACTGCATCCTCAGGACCACACAGCATACAGTGAAGTGGAGCATTTATCAGACATTTCAGACAACATGAATATGGGATATTTTTTGGGTAGCTAAAACATGATTCCAAATAAATTATTCTGTAACTGCTGGATATGTAAATAAGCAACTGTTTGCTAAGTTCACCATATCAACTTAAATAGTCATGATGTGTCAATGTAGTGTTCACAGCTTATTTCTGGTGCCCCCAAGTGGCCAAAGAGCAACTTACTTCAGGTTCAGCTAAAGCTGCTTTTCCATTAACCCCTCGTAAAATAATTGGTATTTTCGCACCTTTGTCTTTTTGAACCACTTAAACAATTAGACGTATGGGCAGCAATTCAAAGGTCTGAAACAAGGCAACTCCCTGAGGAGTTAAGCTCCAGGTATGTCAGTTATACAGTTTGGTATGTAGTTAACTTTCAGGTAGACAATTCATACAGTAGTCTTCTGTGGTAACTATCCAAACAACAGCCTAAAGTTATCAGTTGGATTCCTGCTAATTGAACTTAATGGTACCATTTGTGACTCTGCAGAGTGCATCAATTTAACCTGCTTGTCCCCTATCACACATCTCAAGTGGAGTTAGACTATACGTGTCCTGCATTCTGATGAACCTGTAGCTATGGAAACTCGTCCTCAAGTGCTAACTTGTTCAATACAGAACACTTTGAGCATTTCACAGCACTTTCACTTAAGTGCAGTTTTCTGATTTTGCAGAGGCCTTGCACCTATTATCCCAGTGTTGATTGACAATAAAATGATAGACACAGAGTCTGTTTTCAAAAGTGTGTATACACTGCAGGTTTTTTTTTCTTTTTGAATGAGTAGTCAAAGCAGCTGACAATGCTGACATGTATGAGTATCTCCATTCATGTATTGTTACTTGGCTTGCTGTCATGCCTCACACTACCAACGCGATTATTTAAGTTTTATTTTTGTCTTTCAGTAGGATGACAGTAAACACATTTATTATTATAATATTATTAAATAAATCAAACTGTGGGAGGAAGATAATATGAATGGGATGTACTCCGACACAGAACGTGGTAAAAATTGCGATTACTGAAGACACATTTTATAATGTATATCTTTGCATATTCTCTCACTGGTGACCTACTGTTTCATTAACAATAACAGGTGTAAATGCATTTTGAATTTATTTATGGTTTGCACATCACAAAACAGAAATGTGAGTGATGGAATGAAAGTAAATCTCCTAGATGTCTCCTGGGATGTCTATGTGGCCATGATCTAGATTCTATCCTTCTTATATAGGACATCTTCTTGCTGATCAGTGTTCCCCAAACAAGCTGCCACTTCAGCCACAGGTTTCTGTAGAAATACTTCCTGCCGAAGGCTAATGAGGGTTGGAAAAGAAAAGCTATTTTACACTGACCATGCTAGCTGCCATGATTATAGTAGGAGGCCCTGATTTTCCAAGACTGCACAACAAGAGCAACTTGCTCCTTAACCAAGGAACAGACTCCAGAACAAAACTGCATGCACATGATGTAAACAGGAAAAGTAAACAACCAGTGAACCAGTGCGATTTCATGACAACCTTAGAGGCCTAGTGGAAGTGCATGGTATGCTTTCTCATACAGTGCTGTGAAAAAGCATTTGCTTCTCTCCTATTTTATTATTTTTATTTTACCAGGCCAGTTTTTGACAGCTTTTATCCCTTAATAAATAAAATCATGATTTAAAAACATCATTTTGGATTTAGTCACGTTATCTTTGTGTAATATTAAATTAGCTTGATGATCTGAACCATTTAACTGTTACAAATATGTTAAAGAATAAAGAAAATCAGGAAGCCAGTTTAATGAAACAAGCACCAGAATAATACAGGCACACTGTGTAGTCTTAGTAGTTTTGCAGCAGAATTGGGAACTAATTCTAAATGGCTGACTTGACTTGAGCGCAATGCCCAAAATACTGGATCAGTTATTCAATCCGTTTAAAACATAGAAACAGCTCGAACAAATCATTTTGTCAGTTTATTTTTGTAAGCTTAAGCTGGAAAACCTTTGTTCAATCTGACCTCTTTTTGCTTGAGGTTATATAAGAAGACAGTAATCTTTGCTAAATTTAAATAAGACACCTACTACATGTCTTTTCTAACAAAACGTGTTGTGATGCACGTACTGTAGTTCTTTTTTTAAAATGCTAATTTCCGATAGCCCTATTTCCAGCTAGAGGAGGCTCTATTTTGGATCACAGCGTCCTATAAATACATGTCTTGAAAATTAGCTACTGGTTGCACATCATCAGTAATTATTGTTAATGCTTGGGAATGGATTCCATGAACTATTTTTACTTGGTGCAACTAATAATTTACCCGCGTGGGAAACCGTTTTTGATTACAATGCCTCTGCCAAGATGTTCCTTCTTGAACAGTGCCCGCCCAGTGCCTGCTGAGTACGCTATTCCTGGGTTTTTATGGGACCATTAGGAGCTTGGCAGAAATAAAACTTACACAAGGCAGTGTTATACAGACCCACAGGTGGCACATGATTCAGTTAGAGGCCCATTGTGGAGACATGACACAGGGTCATCTTGCCTGTGATGCAACCTAACAACTCACCACAAGATGATACGGAAGACAAATACCATTAGTGTGAATGAAACATGGGTAATTTACCACCATCTTATTCAGTCCTCACATCCATTTCCAGCTGTAGTGGGGGGGACTTCTTTAGCCAAATAACATGCAATTTACCTTACCTAATTTGTACATGTTTCTTTCCTGTGGGTGGAGAGCACTTACATATAGAGAAAGGGCTGAGTCATTCTTATTGTCTGATGGCTACTTTCATTTATGCCGGTGCACAAGAAAAACTTCAGACTAATAGTGTGAACACTAACAGGAAATACCCATGTAACGTCAGGATAACAGGTGAGTCATAAGCACTTGACAATACACAGCCCTGTGGAACCAGAGCAAATAGCATGCAGGACTATCAATATATGTAGTGAGATATGTAGAGTATTGAATTTACAAGATATACTGTACAGTGGATGTCATGACTTTTGCAGAACAAACATTTTAACTATGGCGCTTTCTCCCTCTCTTTTTCTCCCTCTCTCTACCACCCTCTCTATCAGGAAATCTGTTTATGGAGCTCCCGCAGAAAGGAAACCTGTTTCCATGGGGACTGCTGTCTTTCAGGCTGGCTAGACATGTGTGCGTAAAACAGCCATGCAGTTCAAATGAAAGGTTTTCGTTTTGATATACTTAGCTATTGATGCAAGATGAATTGCTGAGGATAATTTTCAAATTTCACTCCAATTAATCAATGCCCTGTTACAACAGCATGATTTGAGGGGCTGAACAGTAAGAAATGGGGCTGCAGAGGGGATCAATGTAAATTACAGAAACATTCAGTCAGGACTGAGCAATAAATGCATCTTTCTTTCTTGGAAGAGTGGATGCAGCAATTGTCTAGTTGGACCACTCATGCCAGGTTAGGGTTTGTGCCTGCAAGTGATGCAATAGTGCACCTTGCATGGGCAGTGAACACAAAGGCCATCACTGTGTTACACCAGTTAAAGTGCAGGAAAATTTGTTTGCTGCAAAAAAAGTTACAAGCAGTTTGTCACTAACTTATTTTCATGTCATGGTTATTTCTAAGTGCAGGAAATATATTCTCTTCACAGGTTAATTAGTCTTTTAGTTTTTGTATAAAATGAACACATACTGCCACCCAGTGTAAGCAACAGGTTTGTGGAAAGGTGTAAGGGTTTGACTCATAAGTTGCAGAGCTGTAATTAATGTTTTATGGGTATTGTGAAAACTGTAGCAATATACCTTAAACATCCATGAGTTTTTTTTTTTTTACATCATTGACAATGCATTAATTAGATAGTTTAGTATTGCATTTTGATTAATAGTTGCAAGTGTGCTTTTAGTGACTTTCATTCGTGTTTGCACTATAGTATAATACATTGTAGCACACAGATAATAACACCATAGTGCATATGTGTAAAGATAGCATTAAAAGTTCCAGTGAGTCACTCAGGCTAAATGACACTGTGTTTATACCCCCAAACAGTGAAGCAACTCTGTTTTTTATTATGCTATAATTAGGGGTCAAACAAGTTTATATAGTCTTTAACACAGTCAGAAGCAGAGTTCAGACATGCTGTTACAGCCTCCTCCTTCCTCAGCCTGTGACTTTTTCCACACCAGTGACTCACTAATTGTAGGCGCTCATCATGAATTACAGAGGCAGCACGAGGGTTTTAGAATCTATTCAGCACACTACAAAGGGGAATACAATCTAGCTGCTTTCTTTTATTTTTTGTATTATTTCACAGGGCAAATGTCAAGAAAACAATTACAAAACATTCTCAAAAAACATTCAAGTTATGCCGAAAGACTTTGTCAGAATTGTCAGAATTTGTTTTATTAATTTCATTTCTACTAAAATCTTGAGCAATAGCTTAGTTTCATATGCTATAAGCTTATAAGCTGGATAAAATTACGTTTACTTTATATTATGATCCACCATAGAAAAAAAAAAACTTAACCTCTAAAATAAACCAAACATAAACATAGTCACAGAAGCACCCATTCACAGATTCTACAAAATACAGTATGTTTCAGGTTAATTGAATAGCACTATACAAGTAACATCCTGATGGCATCACTGTAAACAAGCCTCTGTGTGCTGCTCTATGTCAGAGGTGAGCTTATACTGTACAAAAAGCCCTCAACACACAGAGCTTGACATCAGCTGAACTAATATAAAAGTGATGTTCCCCTGAGTGTATCATAGTGACACAGTATCAGTAAAGATCTTATAAAATTATATTTAATATAACCCGTAAAATGATGGCTGAGATATTTGACCTTAAGGGGGACACTGCAGGATGAAATCTGACCAAAGCTTCTGCGTAAGGCAACCTGCTTACTTGTTTAATCTTTTATGGTGTGAGCTGACTGCACTGAGATCAATAGTGCCAGGTAGATAATCTGAAATGTAGAAAGTGAAAAGTTACTGAAACAAGAAACAAGAAACAAGAAGAGGGCCCAGGTAATACTGAGCATATTCCAATTGTTATTATCTTGTTTCTCAATTAATATGTGAGGTCACTAGATTCAATATACTAATAAGAAGTATAATTAGTCCTGTAGCAAGTGCGATAATGCTAGCAGGAGAGTCAGTCTGGAATGGGAAAAGATGTGTTGATTTTTCTGACCTCTAAAATGAGTTGGAACTGTTGCAGACAGATAGACAGATCAAAATCAGAATTAAATCAGAATCACAATGCACTACGCCCCTAGTTGTTACTGCTTAATTAAAACCTCCTCCAACCAGTGACCTTTTCACACCCGTAGTGAGTCACTAACGCAGGAACAAAGAGCACAAGTACAACAAAAAAAAAGAAAGTTAGTGCATTGTTGAATAATTAACAACTCATGTCATTTGACTGTTAAAATGACAAACAACAAATATCACTAAAGCAATAAGTGCATTATTTATTTAAACCTTTGTAGGAGTTCAGTTCGTGTGAGTTCATTTTTATTTAATTTTAATGTCAAATCTGTTACTCTTACCTTTTCATACAGAAGCATGATTTATAAGACTGTTTTTCTTGTGTTGCCCAACCAGTCTGTCTGGTACTGAAACACTGCATGTGCAAGAACACTCAACTTCAGATTAATGTTTGAGCGAAAACACCTATGTCTTTTAATTCTATTATAATAATGCAAAATGCAGCCAGAAACAAATGACACCTCCTATTTTAACCCCTTTATCCTTACTAATTGTTAAGGAGTTGCGCCTGAAAAATATTCTGTTATATTCCTCTGCAATTGTTTATGATTTACATTTTCCTCTCTGCAAAAGAAACCCCTTTGAAATTGAGTGGCATGGCATATAAGGGAAGCCTCTCTAATGTGACATATGATTAAAATATAATAAATACATACTGTACTTCTATGAACGTCTTTCTGTTTGGGGTTTGCATGAGTTGTTTTGGTTTCCTCTGATCCAAAGACATACAGGTTAGGTTAAGTGGTTACTCTAATTTGTGTGGTTGTCTCTCTCTATGTGTCAGCGCTGTGACTCACTTGTGGCCTGTCCAGGGTGTACCCCATCTCTCACCCAGTCTCAGCTGGGATAGACTCCAGGCCACCCCACAACCCTTAATGATAGATAGACATAGCTAATGGATGGATGCTCTGTTTGTGCAGCGCCAGTGAAACTCACTGATGATCAGCA
Source organism: Sandelia bainsii (assembly GCA_032362345.1). Taxonomy (NCBI): domain Eukaryota; kingdom Metazoa; phylum Chordata; class Actinopteri; order Anabantiformes; family Anabantidae; genus Sandelia; species Sandelia bainsii. The sequence goes on along the minus strand of JAUMHL010000003.1, from coordinate 7,870,679 downwards.
ATTTTCTGTCACACTGGTCCCTAAAGCAAACAGATAAACAAGATTGACTTGTGTACTTTGCATGGAACCCAATTTAATTATGTTTTTTTCTCAAATCCAATAAGGCCAGTGTTGTTGCAGCATGAGCACACTAAAGAGAAAGCGTAGACAATGACAACATTAACAACAGTGATGAACAACCAGTGAGAGAACAAAGAAACGTCTTCAAAACAACACCCTAAACTAAACTCCTGATTGCACACTGGTGACACAATTATGCATGGAAAATGACATCATAATTTAGATGACCGCTGACCTCACTTCAAACCACTCCACTTTTAATATCTCATAAACAGTGGCAGCAGGTTGGAGGTGTTCCATATTAGAGTTACCCACTGCTAAATTGAGGTAGGGTGTGAAAAACAACCTTTTGTGATGCAGGGTAATAAACGGATACACACACAGGGAGAGGGAAATGAAAGAAATTGGACATCTCTAATTCAAGAGCCATTAAATGAGAAATGCAGACTGCTGGTATACTGTAGATCACCTTGTCAACATGTTGCATCCTCTGAGAGAGAGTGATTTGATATTAGTGTTAACACACTGAGACAAACACGGTGGACGTCACAGGGAGAGTGCTTCACCCTGCCGATGAGAGGTATTTTTATTGCAGGAAGTCCTTCTGTGGTTGTGTAACTCGTGAATAATAAGAAAACAGCCATCCAGTTAGATATGATTCATGGTGTTTATTTGGATAACTGATTTCAAATTGTAAGCGTGAAGTGAATGCATGTCAAAAATGCCAAAAACAATTAACAGTATTTATATTAAGAAGAAGTGCATAGATAGGGGTGACATAAAAAGTTAGATTCTCAGGTTTAGGGCCATGTGAGGTCAAAGCTAAAGCTAATTCACACTCATACCTGCGTTTGCAATAAGCCGGAGCACCTGCAGGAAATCTCTAGCTTGATATAGCCTGTAAGTGATTGATTTCAAAATAATTCCCCTGAAAACAAATGTAATAATATCACGTCCGCATCTTTTCAGTAAATAGTAGCCTAGGACCTTTGCTAGACAAAGGCCTGCTATTGTGTAAGATTATTTTACATATTATTCTGAAAAGTAACTAGCAACTCTCCCTGGAAGATAAATGTGGAGGTAGTGGAAGAAGTAAAAATTACAACTTTTGCCTCAGAAATCTAGTGAAGTAGAAGTGTAAAATTTAGTAATATAAAATAGAAATACTCATAAAAAATACTTTAGTAGTTAGTTAGTTACTTAGTTACAAAAATGAATACAGTATTACACAATAGTCAATGTAATCTACCTTCTGGTCACTGCATTCAGTCTGTTGTAGAGAAGTGTTTAATTTTATGGTTAATTTAGGCTATATTCTTGTAGTGTGTGGTGCTGCAAAATTATTTTGTGTTATAATTATTTTGTCCACACAATTCACTTAAAGGAGAATATTTCTATTTATTTTTTCTTACATATGAAAATAATGGTGGCCTGGTAGCTCAATGGGCTAAGCATCAGACTGGGATGCATAAGGTGGAACGATCGAATCCCAGCTAGCTAGCTCCTTGTAAGTCCAAAGTCGCTTTGGATAAAAGCGAGTAAAGTAATCTATCTGTACAGTTTTGGACCATAGGGGCTAAGCTTGTCACTTGCAACTAACCCGTTTGCCCAGGAGGTGGCGGTAGTAAAGGACAACACTGGATGTCGTCAACCTATCGTTACACGAGGAAGAAGAACCAACACCCAGGCTCATCCAGGGCTTGGAGTTAAAGGTAGACAGTTTTACTGGGCGTAAACACGGTAGGTAAATCAAGTCTATCTCGCCTCAGTTTGAGAGGAACACCTTTATAAAACGAGATTGTTTTGATTTGGCTAGCTACGTGTGTTAGCTAGCAACTTTTCCTGCTTTATTCGACTGTCATTAGTAGCAAAAAATTTATTGAAGCTAACGTTAGCTTAGCTCGGTGTTAACCAACATAAATATCCGTTACAAAGGATATATTTTAGCTAATGCTATTTTATCTCATACATTTCATTATGTGTCTGTGAAACTGTAAGAACTTGTAATAAGCTTAATATAGTGTAGTGTGGTTGTTATTAAACATCTTTCTGGTTAAATGCGTTAAATGTGCAGCATTCAACCAAGAATCGGCTAATGTTTTGTCACGTTATTCTAACACATATAGTGCTTAACTGTAACATATATTATTCGTTAGTTACTTCAAACTATTGTGTTACAATTATATTATACATGCTAACCTCGTGTTTTCCTTTCTGTACTCAGGTTGCACCTGTGTGCCGTATATACAAAATTACAGGAAACTGTAGCAGCTGTAGATTAACAACACCAGGATAACGTTACATAACTTTATAGCTCTGTTCTCACTGTGTAAGGAACCCACTATAAGACTATTAGGAGGAGTGGAGCCAGCCCTGGAGCCCAGATCTTTTTTGTTTTCCTTTGAAGACAAATGGTTTTGAGCCATGGATCAAGCTGTTGTGGACAGTCCTGTCACCCTTGTCATCAGGGCTCCCAACCAGAAGTACAATGACCAGACCATCAACTGTTACCAGAACTGGACTGTGCAGAAACTCAAAGCGCACCTGTCAGATGTTTACCCAAGTAAACCGGTATGTATTTCACACCAGTTCACTCCAAGCTCTTGAGATGAGAAGTTGAATTATGTATTATTTTTTAAGTGATCTCCATGCTTCTGTCATCCAAGCCAGATCATCACCCCTTTTGAATCACTATGGGTAGGGTTAGAGTAACGTCCTGTGAGTTGTAGTTTTTCCTGTGCAGGAAATGTGTTGAGAAACTGATGATTCAATTCAATTCAATTCAACTTTATTTATACAGCGCCAAATCACAACATAAATCATCTCAAGGCACTTTACAGTGCAAGACCTGACACAGAATATATAAATATACAGAATATTTGTAGAGAACCCAACAGTCCCACTTGAGCAAGCACAACAAGGCAATGCAAGGCAACAGTGGAGAGGAAAAACTCCCTTTAACGGAAGAAACCTCCAGCAGAACCAGTCTCAGGGTGGGCAATCATCTGCCTCGACCAGTTGGTCGATATAAACATTAAACCTTATTTAACCTCAGTTATTATTAGTAACTTGCGATGCAAACTCAGCTGAGTTGTTAGGATGTTCTATGTGTGACAGTGTCAATGAGTTCAAACTTAAACTCAAACTTTTGTAGATTTTTCTTGAACTTTAGATTTTAACCTTAATTGACTCAAACATTTACACAGTCACATCCAACATCTGTTGGTTGAGCTTCTCTTGCTGCTTAAATAGTTCAGCAGTTCTGCTCTGATTCACTTTGCTGTTAAATAATCATAAGTGTGACACAGACCATTAACCATGTCATAGTCGATAAAAGAGCCTTGAAGTCTGTAGATGTGACGTCACTTTGAAAGGAAAGCATTTAGATTCCTGCTGTATTGTACTGCTAATCTGACTACTCCCTTTCCTCTCGGCTCAGTACTTGTTCTGATGCAATCATAGTTAACACAAAGGGAGAAACTGCTCTCTTGTAAAGCTGTAGAGTAATCTATGTAAGGACAGCATGTCTGTTATTGTAATTTAGCAAATGTTAACTGGCAGCTTGAACCCAGAACAAAAGGTTTGTAGTTACAAGTTGGCCACGATTTAAAAAAGCAATTTTAAATTCCTGAATGGTTGTACAGTGAATGTAGGCTTCACAAGGACCCACTCTGACCTTGTTGTACTGCAAGTTTAATCCACAGGTTACTACTACTATCTACTAGGTTACTATCATCTCATCCTCATTGCTTGTCCACACAAAATCTGCCTTTTGACGCTATTATCTACATTACGTTTACTGTTCTCTTGATAGATTATACTGTTATACTGCTGTTGCAAACATTGTGGTCAATTTTAACTATTATGTCTCAGCAGGACCGACTCAGTCAAATGACCTCCATTTTTGGCATTGTCACCAATATACATATTCTCTTCTCTGACCCTGTTATCATTGTAAAACTGTGTTTTTAGAGCTCCAAAGACCAGAGGCTGGTGTATTCTGGGAAGCTGCTTTTGGATCATTTTACCTTGAAAGATGTGCTCAGAAAGGTAGGTCCTCTTAGTTGTTATAACCTGGTTTTCTTGTTTATTAAAGTGGCTAAAGGATCCCTTTCTTTGTTTTTTCTTTTTCTTTGTCTTTCATGAGTTTGAGCTAGGTGCAGACCTTAGTTTCAGTTAAGATAAATCTTTTTTTATTTTATACAATAGTTTGTCTTCCCCAGCTTCCCAGCAATAGTTTGGGAAAGGCCATTTCCTCTTTCAGTATAACAATACCCCCATACACAAAGTGGGAGGATTATAAAGGAATATAATTTGGTAAAGAAGAAATTAAGCGAATCCCTGCAGCCAAGTTTCAAAATGTTGTGTGTAGGCTGTGACAGCAGCATATTAACATATATTGTTTTGGAATGAGATGTTCAACATTACAAAGGGCTCCGATCTTCAGATGTCCACCTACTTCATTTTTGATATCCATACACTTAAATAATCATGCTAATGATTATTAGTGTTAATCTCATTATGTGTATATATGTATATATATATGTATATATACACTACTCACAAAAAGTTAGGGATATTTGGCTTTCGGGTGAAATTTATGGAAAACGTAAAAAGTTCA
>JAUMHL010000003.1:7838576-7854238 GCA_032362345.1 Sandelia bainsii | reverse complement strand
GGGGGCATTTAATTAAAGCTTTCAAGGATTCTAAATTCTGAAGTACAAGAGGAAAAGTCATCTTTACCAACAGCTCATGACTGCTATTCTGTTCAAAATTAAGGGGCACATTATCTTCAAAGACCAGAAGAGTACAGTCTTACTTGAATGCCTTTGAGGGAGGAGACACCCATGTAGAGAAAGACTCCATACAGGACTGGCATAGGAATGAACTATAAAGTGCAGAGGTAACAGTATGCATTATTCAACTAACACCACAGAAAAATAGAGACTAACATGACATTTGTTACACCAGGACACAATTAGTATGTAGAAAAAACACAAACCTTCAGCGCTGAAGTCATGAAAACAGAACAACCCATTAGGACAAAGATCATGATTCCAGTGACCCGCTGCTCCCGAATGCCCAGAAACTTGGGCTGCTCTCCTGGAGCAGAGCAGCCAGACTCCACCTTCAAGCTGTTAACATGGGAGATAGAGAGGACGGTTGCAGCCACGAACCACGGCAGGCCCAAAATGGAGCACACACCAAGCATTATTGCCACTATTAGCAAGTCCAGATGATAGCCACAGCCTTTCTGCAGGATATACAGGGAAACAAGAGACTGCAAGTAAACTTGGGAGCTGTAGAGAAGATGGTGAATGTTTGTTCCTGAGGAGCAAATGTACTCGAATAAAAATAGAATAACACAAAACAAGATTCAGGAGCATAATGTTTAAAAAATGTTATTTGTTACATCTGCACTTGGAATCTCGAGTTTGAAATTTTTCCCTCACAAGTTTACAATGCGGGTTCAATTAATTTTTTTAAAGAGTAGCACTGTATAACCCAGAGAAATACAAATACCTACTTTCTGCAAGATCAACACAGCAGAAGACAGACAAGAGGTTCAACCATAATTAAGGATGACAGAAAGAGAGAGAGAATACTGGTGAGAGATGAGTGAGCTACAGAGGATCAGAGAGGTGCAGAGACAGTAAAAAAGTGAGCGTTCACAAAGAAAGAGAACAAGGTGGGGGAGGCACAAGTGAGTATAAAGTTGAAAGAAAATGTAAAAATAAAAATATAAAACAGGTGAACAGACAGATTGGTGACACAGAAACAGAGTTAAGTTTTCAACTTTCGAAATATTCTGTATTACAAAACAAAATCTATGGGGTTTGAATGCCAGGGCTGTAGTCAAACTTAATAGATGATTTTACTAGAATTAAACAGCACATGCAAGAACTACAATATAGTTTAGCCCCTGATAAAACTCACTACATACTGTATATACTCACAATAAACATACTATAAACAATGTAGTGCATTTGGTAGATCAATAAACATGTTTAAGTATTGGCATAATTCAAAATATGATTTTAGGATGTTCATTTTCTCTATTTCTGCATAATTATGACCTAAATCAAATCTTCATGCCTAAAAGTCTTATTCATTTATTTATTGTGGAAACTGATCAAATGTTAAATATTTTCTGCATCACAGTCGAGTGGTGAAGTCTTTGGAAATTCATTCGTAACCAGGCTGGAGAGGATTTTTCCTTTGTTCAAAGCATGACATACTTGACAAACTGATTATTCTTCTTTAAATAAAGCAGGGCATCCTAGACTCACACATGATTGTCATCCCATTCCCTTTCAAATGAACTGATAATCCTAGAGGTTCACATAGTCTTGCCACATAAAAATATCTAATTTTCCAGAGTGAAAAAAAAAACGAATACAGTACGTGTTATTTTTTTGTCTCATTTCTTTAAGGTCGTATTTATGCAGAAATAAAGAAAACATAACCAAAAGTACATCTCAACAGGCAAATCTGACCTTGAGCTTGTGCTCCTTGCGGTTTATGATAACTGCAGTGATTTGCTGGTCCATAAAGATGAGGATGGTGCAGAGCAGTGCAGGAAGTGCTGCCACCAGCAGCGTCCACCAGGGATTTTCTCCTAATGGATCCATCAACCAGCCTCGGTTCTTTGAAGTTGGCTGCAGGGAGAAGGCAGGGATGTGCTACATTTACTATATAAGGCATAAAAAATGATTTGAGAATGTCTGATAATGTGAACATTAATTAGTTTGTTAAAGAGCTAAATTTGATTTCTAAATTCAGACTTTTTCTGGCAAACAAATACTACTTAGGTTTAATGTAAAGCCCACTTTTATAATTGAAATATGTGTTAGACAGAAAAACTAGAATAGCTGCGTACCTCAAAGCGGTCAGGAACATTAAGTTTAGGAGATGGGATCCCCATTAGATAGTCCACCGCCACCATGATCATGATGGTTATAAATACACCAAAGTCACTGATAGTCGAACGAACCTACACAAACGCAAAAGAAAACATAGCAACATTTTTATTCCGTGACTTGAGAAAAGCATGCATGCTTTTTTAACTCCCAAAGTTACAATTAGAAATAGCAGCAGCTTCACCACAACCACAGTTATTTACTGCAGGTCACTGTCAACATGCACCAACGTAATAATTACATTTGTGTCAACAGTAACAATTCAGACAATACTAACATCTGGTTACACAGAATACCAGGTTATACTGCGGAGGATGCAAAGAGTCCTTTTCTTTTTTTATAGAGAACTGCCCCTGCATACTAATGATTGACACAATGTAAACACTTATATGTGTGTTACAGTGTGACAGGATTTTAGCTTAGATCTGCACATGCTGTATACACAGCAACACAGCACAGAAATTCAGTTGTGATTTACAGATATACATTATATTTACCACATATTTTAACCAGTAATATAAAAACCTTACAGTTGTTAAAAGTGTTGTTTAACAACAGTAACTAGTGTTATAAGTAGTATAACAAAAGCATACTAACAGATCTAGCCAACATCTCACCTTGGTAGGAAAATATCTCTCTGTCTTGAACTGTTTGAGGAAGGCAGACAGGAAGAAGGTGGTGAAGAAGAGAATGATAGACCAGAAGAGAACATCTGGAATGTAGGGCCCATGGTGACCACAGGCTGGACCCACAAATTCCCCATGGAGCTTTTTACACATCTAGAGAACGAAGAATTAAATTAATATTGTAGGGCTAATTTATATGTGATGTTCTGGTACTGACACCAGTCTTAGTAGCAGGGATTTTTTTATTGCAGCTTAGTCACTGTCATACTAATGACACAAGTATTTGCAGCTGTCGCATTCACGTTCATGCGTCTTCCTAAATCTGCACGAATCAGTAAGTGTGAATGTCTGTTTTATCTACACGTTCTTTTCGCGTGGTGTGGGTGTAATTACTGCCTGTTACACTGGAAGTTCCTGTATGCTTGACTCACCGAAACATTGAGGCTGTTCCATGGTATAGAGCCTGAGCTATATCCTGTCTGGTTCCACTCCTGCATCACCTCATCTGAGGCATTAGCTGGTGGAGAGCACTGACACCTGGGAATAAGAGAGCAAATGTTCAGTAAAGTCTGTACCTTGATCCTACGGAGAAAGCATTCACATTCATTTTAAAGTTAATTTAAAACAGTCTGCAGCAAATCATCTGCTAGCATCAGTTATTTTGAAATCTATTATTTTGCAAGGGGGTAATTTTCGTTTCAGCTCTTGGGACGTACCACAACAATTACAGTTTTCAGCAGTGTGCTCTTATTAGAATACTATTTATGTGCATAATACACAACATCCTGAGCTGAAGAGTTTATTTTAAAAGGGACATTTTAACTTTAAGGCTGACACAGAGGCAATAATAATCTGTTAAAAAATGACAAATATAATGGCTATGCTGTCAATGAATAAGTAGTAAATAATGATTAAATAGATTTAATGCATTACTACATTAATAAAAAATCATAATTAAACTATATGAATATGGTAAACATACAAACAAACAAAAACAGAAATTTCTTGGTTTCTGCAAATTCATCTTGGCTCTTAGTTCAGTTTTTTTTTATGTTCGTCTGAAAGACATTGGTTTAAAAAATTAATAATATGAAACTCAAATATGGAAGTAATTGAAACCTCAGTACTCACGAATATACCGTGAGGTTGTCTAAATTGTTATGTGTGTTGACAGGGTAGTGTTCTCCCAGGTGAAAGATCTTCTCTAGAGCCTCGTAGATGAAGATGATGCAGATGAGTGCAGCAAAAGCCTCCTCTGTGAACCGGGTGATGTAGCAGACCAAAGAGCTAGCATCTGTGGCCACCAACACAATACACAGGAAGGCAGTCCACAGACCAATGCTGGCCCGCAGTGACAAATAGGACAAGCTGTAGTCACTGGGAAAACAAAACAAAGATGTCAGAGAGAAGAATAATAGAGGAGTACACAGAAACCTGTAAAAGTGTGCAAATCTACACATAAGGGCTGAAGAGAACTCATATGTCATTCATATGTAAACATGATTGAACTTACTTGCAGAACTTGAAGAGGATCTTCTCAAACACCAAAACAGGCCCAGTGCTGCCAAGAATAGTGAGAGGTTGGCCTGCGAAGAGGGAGTATGCCACTCCTGTCAGTGACGCCCCAAACAGAGACTCTATGGCACTCTGTAGACACAGAGGAGATGGACCAAGTGAGGGAATGAAAAAGGTGGATAGATAGGGAAAGGCTGAAGGAAAAAAGTGTTGAGGAAGAAACCCCCAACCAGGACAAAGAGAGTTTTGATTAAACAGACATTCAGGGCTGTGTCTGAGAGGCTAGATAAACTGTTTGAATGTCTCCATCCTGCTGACTTGTCCGAAGTCATCTCCCTGTATCCATAGCCCCACTAACCCCTGTTGAGTTTACTCAGACGCATCACACACACCAGCACACAGAGTGTGCCTGTGTCAACACTGTATGGCCCAATAGGGACATCTGGATAAAAAAGGGTGACACAGACAGCTCATCATGGTGTAAGAAATCACAAGTGTTTCATCAGATGGCCACATTGCTCTAAGTTTAAGATTCTGGGGACTGTCAGGCCATCACAAAAAATATTTCAAATGCTCACATGTGAAAGCCAAATAAGCCTAGGTTCTGTACATATAACGTGGTATAACATGGAACTTAAGACAACCAGGAACTTAGGGTTTTTAACCCCACTGTATTCATGAAACACAAGTACTGACTTTTATGAGTTCATCTTTTGAACTCACTATGTTGCCTTTTGTTGCCTCCCCAAGCAGACCTCCGAATGTAATGACAGGAGACATGCAGGCGCAGTAGAGGAAGAGGATAGAGGCTAAACACTGCAGACTGAAGGAATCCCTGAAGTCGCTCCCGAAGAAGGGTGCCTTCCGCCTGACATCTAAGATCAAACCTCCAAATATCCTGAAAGATGAAAGAGGTAGATTTAAATATTTGAATCATTTTCAAGTAGGAGAGCATGACAACGTTACTACAGTGACATCATTATAAAAAAAAAAATCAAAAACATCAGTAAGTTATGTAAAGTGAACTCCATCAACATGAAGTAATAATATATCCACTGCACCTAGATTTCTGATGTCAAAGAAAATAAAAACAATCTAATTAACTGTGGCTAAATGGTTACAAACATTCATTTTATCACCAACTCACTTGATATTCATAAAGCAAAGCAGTTCACAACGTGTACTATCATCCTTAAAACGTGTTGAGTCATGTTGTTTGTACAGTTGCAATACATTCGGTGCAGAGTGTTACTGTACATATTATAAAGTGATTAAAACTGCAATAATGGTTACAGTCTAGGTGTTGATACCATTTTACGAGTTTTATGTCTATGTGCGTGAAAACTAATTGCTGCTTTGTATAAGATTAAGAGTTAATCCAGCATTAACACTGGTAGAGAGAGAGTGCTGTGAAACTGGGAGTGTGTATCTTTATAGCATTCAACCCCAAAACCTAAATGTCACTGTGATCTTGCTGCCTGAGTCAAAATTATTTAAAGAGATGCAGATTTTACCCTGCACACTGTGAACAGAATTAGTCACTACCCAAACTTATTTTCTCTGCTTTTTACTTTGAGGGATTTTTTCTTCAAAATCCATTTCTCACCTTATATATCAATTTCTTTTTTCTCTGACACCTGTCCAATTGCTCTGCTGTGAGGCCTTCTTTCATTTTCTTTTCCCCCCACACCTCTGGAATAACCTCTGTTAGCTTCCTACACAAACTGCACTCTGTCTTTTATATAGCCCTTAGTTCTGAAAGATTTCTTTACATTAGCTTCTTGTGCTTGCTCACAAACCCCTGTCCCCCATTAAGTCCCTCATACCATGAGCCTTTTATAGTTGCGGTGAAAAAGAGTGCAAATCTGTAAATAATACAGTGCCTGTGAACTGATGTGAATGTGTGCTGAGGGTGTGTGTCTGTCTGAGGTTTCAAATAAACACATTCTCCACACTGTGCGGCCCAGACTCTAGAGACCCAGCATGCCATATCCGTAAATGTCAGCATCTGAGGTTCATAGAGTACAGTAAGAGATATATCTGCACAAATGCAAGTCTTTAGCTCTCAAAATTCTACATTTCACAGATTTTCAGATTCTTATTTAATATTTATCAGGCACCTTAAAGAAACCAATTTTTCAAAATGCTTTACTTAAATGAGTTTTCTCCTGCAGCACTTGTCTAAACATTAAATGTGCTTATTTGTGGTTAATTAAGTTGTTAATTCAATTACTAAATATTTCTTTGTCTACACATTTGTTCACATGCAACATCATTTGTATTATTATAAATCATTAGACTAAATAAAGACCACTTGCTTTACAGAAAAAAAAAAAAAAACAATTCAAATTTGATGCTATGTCAAGATAATTTACTCTGCATACTTCCCAGTTCGCTGTAGCTCAGGCCCTGCATGATGGTCCTCCTCCTTTTCCAGCTCTCCAGCTGGAGACGCAGTGCCGTTGAGCTGGGACGGTCTCTTCCTCTTCATCTGGAGATCAAAAGACATTTAAATGTAATATCATTCCACACATTTTAATTCCTTAGCTGTCATGATGATTTAAATCCATAAGGGGGCACTCTCAGTGTGATTATAGTGGTATGAAGTAAAGTGCAATATAAAGAAATGCAGCTAAGTCAGTGATTACAGTTTGTGGGACCAGACATAGAGTATTACAGTCTAGTAAATGTGTACTTTGTTATTATAGTAGTTATTGGTTAGTATGCAGCTGGGTAATGGTCTCTGCACAAATACCTCAAGGAACATTTGTTTGTTTGTTGAGCAATTTAAGTGACTTCTATATGAATATATGTAAAGTTCAAAACAAAAACCTTCATATGTGTCCAATTAATACACAATCAGAGAGAACGTCTAACCTGAGAAGGGACATTTTTTGGGGGCTCAATCCGAATCGTTGGGTCCCACTCTCCAGGAGGCAAGACAGTCACTTGATCAAGGAACTCATCTATTCCAGAGAGCAGATCCGTTCGGTCTTTGGCCTTGTATGCCACATCGTGGAAAATCTACATAACAAGTATCATTAGTAGTTATTAAATGTCTCTGGCAATGCCAAACTTACATCACACTGAATGAGATGTGAGCGCAGCAAATCAAAGAATTACCAGTTCAGCATGTACCTTAAATTGAAATATGTCCAACTGGTTTTAAGACAACTCAAGTTGACAAGTAATAACAATTTATTAGGAAGTAATATCGTTCTCTCACCTCATCTGTCATCAGTGTGGCCATAGATCTGCCAATCTCATGGTACTGTGGCCCTTTGCCATGAGGACCCAAAAGCAGGAAAAGAAACCTTTGAACAAGACATTATTTTTTATTTATTTATAGTATTGCTGCATTGCTTGCTCATAAAACATTTTCAAAGATGATTTTTACATATTTGAGGAGATCTGGAGAGAATTGAGAGTCAGTTGTACTTTAGATTTATAATTTTTATAATTTTAGAATTTTTTGAATAAGTCTTTTTCATGGTATCTATCAGTTATTACTAATTATTATACCTTGTGGGCACCGGCACCTCTGTGAGGCCTGTGATAAGAACTGCAGGGGACAGTCGCACAAAGGCAATTATGGGCTTCTCTAGGAAGTCCACTTCTCCTACAAGCACATTGGAAGCCTCAGCACCCGGAGGAATCTTTTTCATGAAATTCATATCCACCTGAAACCAATGGAGCCAATGAAACTGGAATTAGATGTATAGGCATAGAGGCAGTTTTGATGGAGAATAAGGGACAAGACCACAGGAAGGCAACAGAAGTACACACATGAGAAAAGAGATTGGCTGATGTGAAGCTACATAACAAATAATGACAGAAAGTAAAGCTAGCTGCTACATTAAAAACCACTGTTGTTGTAATACAGTACCATATTCCTTGAATAAACCCCCCTATGTGCAGAGGAAAAAGTCTTCTTGAATGATATAAACACTGGATCTTATTTTTTGGCCTAAAGGATGGTTTCATAATAACTACTTATGGCAGCCTGTCAACTTATTTAATGGATAGGGAAGGGATGGAGGGCCGTGCGAGGGAGGAATTTTCAAAAGTAAACAGTTACATAACTACATAAGAGACTTTTACTTTTAAAGACTTTTACTTTGATGCTCAATTATTAGTCCATTACAGGCAGAACAATGGCTGATGAAAGGAGTGGTGGGTGTGTGATTGTGACTCTCGTAGAGGCACCTTTCAACACAGGCCACTGAAATGTCTGTGAAGGTCCAGAAATTGAGGAAAAACACTGATGGACTCAGTCATGGGCCCTGCCACCATGATGGACAGTTTCTGTCCTCAGTACTGTGACTAGGTTACCTTGCTGAAGTCGACACTGCTGCTTTCTCTACTGACCCCTGCTTTGGATGGCCTCCTCTCCATTGCCTTGCTGCCATCCAGGTTGTTTGAGTCAGAGTTCGGAGACACCACAGATCCTGGGAGGGACAGGGTGAGAAGAGTGGAAGAGACAAAGCAATGATGGATACTGTGTAAGTACTGGGCAAGCAATGACTGGAAGAAAATAGCTACATGGCTCACCATGAAATGCCATTTGTGATGTTATTGTTAAATGGCATTTGTCTTTATTTCAATTTTACCTGTACTCAGGCTATATTTTTCTAGGTATTTTTATTAGTGGTAAACTGCTACTTTGAGATATGGGCTCAACAAACAGGAAACAGTTTTACAGGCATTGCCTCTGTATTTGCAAGCAAACCTGATACAAAATCTTATATCACACTGCAGCCCACATATATCTTTAATGCAGTGCTACAGGTTAAACAGTGCCCTGCTTTAGTGCAATGTTTGGAAAAATTAACCATTGCATCAAGGACACATAGTACATTCACTGATATGCAGATCATAAAGAAAAGCAACTCCTGTACTACAGGTTTTTACATTACATTGTACCATGCAATGAATTACATTCCAATGCGATTCCACTGAATCACATGTCAGGTTAAAAGAAACAGGGATTTGGGATCTTACTCTATTAAATGATGAATGGCAAACTGAAATACAACAGTTATAATTTTGTACAGAGCTGCAATACTGTGATGTCTCTGCACAAGGACAATATTTCTCACAGCACTGTTGCAGATTGCCTCCCATCTGTTGAGCTCAATAATCTGGCGCTTAAGTCAGTTCTGCTTAGCCACAATTCATGTCAGTTTTGAGTTAAAGGTGAGAGGATGTGTTTTGTATGCTTGACAGTTCACCCTCAGACCTTCAATCTTTGAAGCTTCAGTATTTCTATGCATAGTCGGCTGCACACTTCAACAGCACTTTTTTGACTTCATCAATAGCAGATACAGGAAACGCTAGCACTTGAGGTGACAGGAGGAGAGTAGGATATGAAATGAGGGATAATGTATTTAAACCAAACAATAGCATATGTATACTATCCTCTAAAATTCTGAAATAACACTTTTTTGCCAGGTTTTACTTTTTACAAAGTTTCCACATCTACATCAACACATTTCTCATTTTTCCATTAAGAAGTAATCAAACTAAGACCAAACAAAATACATTTATGAAGCCTTAAGCAACATGCCATTCTCATCTGTAGTACAATTAATCCCAAGTCAAAATTAAAATGTTTTCTGCCAGCATGTGGCTTGGCCAGTGAGCCATACCCTTGAACTGCACAGCCTGGAGTAACCCCAGTAGATGCTGGGTAGCTGTGACTGCTGAACAGGAGCATGATTGCTCACATACCAGACAAAGTCTCTTGGAATAAGGGAGGGATTAGCTTATTTTGTGTCCGCCAACACACTTCATTCAGGAAGGCTAAGCCCTGGAATGCTCCCCCGGACCAGCCTTTTAACAGTGCTATCTCATTTGTATGCAAAAAAGTCACATAAATAACTTGTTGATACAGGTCCTCTTACTCTGGTGTAGTGCTGGTTATACTGAGACTTTACCGATAAAAGAAAAATAATAATAATTTATATAGTATCTTGCACGGATGTATATAGCTTGGTTTAGTTATTAAAAGCAGTCACATAACTACAGTAGTTTTGTAATCACACAAGGTTACCATGAGTCCACCATTCCCCTATTTTAAAACAGACTCTGTCTGTGAACAAGTCTGTCACCCAAGACTTCATACTCAGTGAATCCACAGCATGTATATTTAGAAACAGCTTTACAGTAGTGCAAGAACATCTATTGCAAAGCATCTTGAATATAATTATTTGCAACCAGTGAGCCAGCTATTACTGGCATAAAGACAAATTCCTCAAAACACACACATGACACATTAAGGGCTTTTTACTGTCTAACACTATATCTATGTTCAATCAACAAATAGCTATTTTGACTCAACATCATACGCCAGTCCAGTTTATACAACCTACAGTGTATACAAGAGCACAATATTACACTTCTATTATGAAGGCTTGAAACTCCCCCTCTAAATTATATGCCACAAACCGATTACACGGTGCTTGTCTCTTGGGAAATACTGTATATTTTCTAGAAGGGGATACAATTACAGAAGCGCATCAGCTATAATAGCACCACAACAACTTGTCAGCTCCAGCTCAAACAAAGTGACTGCTGGTTCTACTGACCCATAACTTTGAAATGGAGCCATTCCCTGAGTGAAACAAACACAGATTTACACACACAGTCTAATAATAAACCTACAAGGCTTCACTGGAACAAAAAGTCATTGCAGGTGTCAGTTTAATAGTACATACAGTACCAACACACCCACCCTCATCTCAGTCTTAAATTTATCCATGCTGCTGGCGCACACTGTCCTCACTACACTCTTAATCGGGTAAAAGAATGTTTATTCATGATAAGCGGGAAGAGCATGGCTGCCAAATGATATAATGGGAAAAAAACAAGTTGCATGACAGTTATATATATTTGTGTATACTCAAAATGAGACAGTCATTTAGCAATAATATCTTACATCTGAAAGGACTTTGGACGGATTATGTCAGTTTCTACATGTTATACAACACCAAAAAAAGGAAAACACATAATGAAGCGTACACGAAGACATACAGATTTAACAGCCAGTGATGTCCCAAGGCTACTACTTATATGCAAAAACGTTTGAGCATCCCTTGATAAATAACATATTTTGGTAACTTTTTAATTGGAAATCAAAAGAAACACAGGGTGTGGAGTATAAAACACAATATTTTCAGCAAATTGCAAAGCATTTATTTTTAATGTAAAAAAAACTTTGGCATGGGCAAAGGTTTATGTACTGCACACAGTATACAGTCAATACATGTGATCAGTCAATAAATATCAATGACTTTCAGTCTTAAATAGCTGCTTAAAGGAGCCCATGGTCAAACTTTTGCACATGTCACAATGATGTTTAAATATGTAATGTTAAATATTGTGTTTGCAACTTTTCAGTTAAAAAATCACTAAAATATGTTATTTGTAAAGAGATGCACAGAACTTTATCTGCAAGATCACTGAGACAAAGGCATTGTTTTACATTGATTATCTATGTATGAAACTGATAGGGCCAATCCATTGTCTTATAAAATAGATTTTTCTTATTAAAATACATTTTGCTCTGAATAAAAAAATACGTAATACATATTAATTTTTATGTAACCTAACCAAGTGCACTTTGGTGGAAGAGCAGGAACTTAACATAAGTGCCATGCCATTCCAATTAATGGTATCTACACTGAGACAGTGTCCGCAAGTGAAACTAAACATAGCTTGTGCAAACGTTTATAGATGCACCACACTGCACCCAAACTGCATTTGAACAACTTATTTTGTGATGCATAGGAATTGAGAGATGCTTCTTAAATCCTGTATGAACCTTCCTAACATTACAAATCCATATAAACACCTCTCTCTGTTGATATCATAAGAATCACTAGAGTCACACACAGTAGATATTAAGAAACAAGAACAGAACAGTGACTGAAGTTATATTTTGTTGATGAGGGTATTCAGCTATTCAACCCATCTAAATTGGATTGACTTTACTGATTTGCATGTGTGCCAAGTGTATTCTGTGCAGTTGTATTTAAAATTTAATGTCAGCTAACACCAAAGATAAAATAGGTCAGATCAATTAAAAAGGGAAAAATTAACAATGTGGTTGATACATTCCCATTAACAGGTCTTACATTAAACTCTCTAAAAGGCAGTCATGCAACCATTATCAAGGAAGTGTGAATAGGGACAGGGCCAAGCATGGCACAGACAGTGAGAAATGTCTTGAAAATGTTTAAAAGCGTAGAGATGTTTGAATGACAAAAGAAACTATAGAGAGCTTTCATGTCAGTAAGAGCAAGATGTTTTAGTAGAAAAGAAAGGGTGTGTGTAACAGACAAAAAAGAGAAGGGACATAAGCAAGAATCATGAGGAGGTTAAAAATGTGTGGATAAGTACAGTGCGAAGAGCATCTTAGCAAGTGAGCCTTGCTGTGGGTTATTGATGAGATGGCCACGGAGCTGGAGGTTTGGAAGTTAACGGGGAGCAGAGCTTTCATGCTAGTGCTAGTGTTCTCTGTTCAAGCCGTGACTCACACTGGCAGGCTACACTGATATTTGCCTTCTAAGGGCAGCAGCTGGAGGCCCTGGGATGCCAAGGATGCTCGCCGGCTGAGCTGTGGCGATGCTGCCTCTTCTTCTGCAGAGTTTGCTGGATCGTCATCCTCAGGAGGTGATACCACCACCTCGGGGATGCCTTGAGGGCCGAGGCCTGCGCCATGGCGTGGCGGGCTTTGGGAGGAGCGCCGGAAGAAAGTGGGGGTATTTTGCGGGGTGGTGAGGGGTGAAGGGCCTGGGGAGGCCCCGGTATTGTAGGAAGAGGGTAGGAGGTGGTTGAGCAGGACGGAGACTCGGGACTCTCGTCTCTGGGACAGGTTGGAGATAGAGGAGGCTGCTCCTGGCTTGTGGAGAGAGAGACGTGAAGAGGACAGGCCCTCTCCTAACAGAGGAGACAATGGCAAAAAAAAGAAGAGGACACGGGAGATAGAGGAGGAGGGAAACGACAAGGAGAAAAAGGAATAGGGGATGGAGCAGAGAGGAAAAACATATGAAGTAGGAGTACATCACAAAGATGGTATCTGAAAGAGAAATAGTCAGGTGTGGGCAGCAAGAGCGTGGCAGAGGTGTAGTTAGAGAAATTCGTGCTGGCAGAAACATAAGCAAAAAGCATGGTTGTCTGTAGAAGACACAAGAGAGTCTGCAAGGAAGAAACAAACTGTCTCATTCAACTCCAAACAAATAACACAAAACATGATTTAATTGAGGAAAATTTCTGAGTTCAGACAGGCTTGCATGCAGGAGAGGATAAGTTAGTACAGTGTCAGTGCACTGTAAGCAAACATGTGCTCTACAGGGCAGTCGTAAATCTACAGTGCGTACTCATTTGGAACAAGTATCTTTCACACTACAACTGTTTCCTTCACTAACTATCAATATGACATATTTCATTTTGACCTGTCACATTCACTTTTCAAATGTGATGATGAAAATGCAAGCCCAACAACAACAACAGACACAGAAGTGGAGAATGTGGTATTACTTTCATTCTTAAAACTTCAGGCTGGGACCAAAAATCTTAAAATGCACACCACACATTAACACCACTGCAGCCATGCCCAGTCAAAAAACACACAATGCTGACTCCAGTAGCAGGTAAAGCAGTATTTCCTGAGTGTCACCCTAAAGAATGAAAACAATCATTAATTTAAACCTCAAGCCAGGCCAGCCATACAGGTTAGCACAATCATTAAAACCCAGATTTCTCTTTCTCTAAGGGAACCGTCTGCTTCAATGTAGATCATTCTCTAGATTTTACTCACTTTTACCATCCACCTTCTACGCTGGCATTGAGGGATTTGAACAATGGATTTTTAGCAACAGTTCCCCAGTGGAGAAAAATGACAGAAAAAGAAATCTCAAAAACTCACCGTTTCTTTCAAGCAAGAGTGAGTCAGAATGTTTCTTGCCTATGTCAGCAATGGAGCGCACCAGAGGGATGCGATTGCTCAGCTTTCTCTCGTTCTGATGGTGGTGTTTCTTCAGCATGGCTTCCCGCACTTTGTCGCGCAGGTCCTCCTTCAGCTGACCCGATGCCACCATGCTGTCTATTAACATGTCTGAATTGTACAAAATCAAACACACGCTGTTACATCTGAAGTTATGTATGAAGCATTGAAAATTATACTACCAGAGAAATAAATAATTATCTCCTTTATTTTTCTCATACTTGTCTTCATAATGCTATATAAATCATGCTATGAACATCACAAGCCTTTTAAGAAGTGATTTAAACGTGTTGTAAAATGTACCTGCAATTTCCTCAATACTGTTGGCCCTCATATCCAGCATGACTGTACCGTTGACTATACAGCTACGTAGCTCAAATAAGCTGTGTAGTGACAATGTGGCCACATAGGGCTTACTCCATCTCTCCCCACCATCTTCTACATCCTCCTCAAATTTCAGCCATCTGTAGATAAACACCAAGAGTATGCACACAGATAATCACAAACACAAGAACAGATACAAAAATGCTTTTCTTCAATCCACAATTCATAAGGACACATTGTTCCAGCACACGTATTTTCTTTAACAAATTTAAATCTCGCTTTTCAGAGCATGTACTGAAGCACTGTAAGCTGAATGACTCATACTCAAATCTGTCCCTTTGCTGAACACACGTTTTATCAGTGGGGGGAACAATTTTTGAAATGCCAGCCAACTAAAGTCACAATTACAATTTTAAACTCCAAGTTCTTAGGAAAAGTGCTGATTAAAGTATTGTGACCTGAGGTTGAGTATTAGCCTAGTCTATGTTTCTTCAGATTCTCTAATGAAGGTTAGCTCATTAAACAAAATAAGCGAAATGTTTCAGGATTGTTGTTCTGTGTGTTACATGAAACAGCAAAACCAAACTAAATGACATTGGTTTCAACATCTCTCTCCAATTACAGTAACTAATGGAAGCACTCACAGGAAGGAAAATGAATTATTATTTTAAAAATGCCAAATTACAGGAACATAGACTCAAATGTTCAGTATGCATGCACTGCAAGTATAGCCTCCCACTGTCAATAGTGGTGACGAGTCGTTTGGCCTACAGTATCTAATCAGGTTTCCTGAAAACCCAAATGAATTTACTCTATGATTATGCTAAAAAACTAATACACAGATACATAAAAATCTTGATAAGTGAAAAAAATCAACATACACTACTCACAAAAAGTTAGGGATATTTGGCTTTCGGGTGAAATTTATGGAAAACGTAAAAAGTTCA
>JAUMHL010000003.1:7821658-7838476 GCA_032362345.1 Sandelia bainsii | reverse complement strand
GTTCACCTGTAAAGGTTATAGTGCATTTTAGGTTCATCCTGAAATTTCACCCGAAAGCCGAATATCCCTAACTTGTTTTGAGTAGTGTATTATTGAGCCCGCTATTGCTTTCTCTTTATGTGGTTGTTGTGATGTTGTTCATCCCTTAAGTTTATTTTTTCTGACCTGGCTGTCTCCTTCCATTCAGTGGCACTGCCATCTCTGAAAGACAGCTCATCGAGCTCAGTGAAGAGGTCATGAGGGACGTGCTCGAGGTCATCGTCCTCTGTACCCAATATGAACTGGACCCTCTGGGATGGTGTGTCTGGACACAGAATTGGCAAAGGCCAAAAGTTATATTTACAATTTATTATGTGCTGTTAAATATATCGTACTCTGGAGTCTGGACCTCTAGTAGTGACATGAGAGCAGTTTTTATTAGTCCCCATTTTGTCTTGTCAGGTGAGTTGATACACTAATCCTTGCTGCCAATGGTTTCTCACTGTTACGGTGATATTCAGGGGGGCATAATGTGCCAAGGAAGACTCTGTAGGTACATACAGTGCATTTAGGTGTGTAACAATTAATGTAGACAAAACTTTTGTTTGTTTTCAAAAAAGCACAACAAGCCACAAATAGATGGATATCTTAATCCTTAAACACATAATACTAAGTCTAATAATAAAACCTGTACTACAGATCTAAACATAATGAAACATAAATGAGAATCATTTAAACAAGTATGTATGTCTGGTTGGTTCAAGTGTACTAATGCCTCTTAAAGCTGGGAAATGTTTTTGGGATACGGTACAGCAAGACCAGTACATCACTGTAACTGCTTTTCATTTGGCTCTATAATGAATCAAGCTACAGGCTTAATGCTGAGAAATTTCTTAAGAGGAAGTGAGCAAGAGCACGAAATTGAAAACTTGAAAGCTTTCCAGCTATTTTCTTTTCATGTCTCACTGAATTGGAGGGTAGATATTAGGACATCTGGAACCAGAGAGAAAAAGGAAATAGATATGGCTGATTACAAGACTAAACGCCACAGAGAGGCAGAAAGGGAATGAATGGAAGCAAAAAGGATGAGATATCTTATGTTAACACATAAGTAAACTAAGTGGTGGTCTGGTGTGTATTGTGCACATGTAAGTGCACTTCATATTGGTGCTGCTTCTGCGCAATGATTTTCCACTGCTATACTTAGGCAAACATTTCTGACATTCCTCTTTTGACATAGTATTTAACAAGAATTTAACACAATAAAATATGAATGCATAAGATTTGTTATCTTTAAAACAAAACATTAAAATTAGTAAGACATTCCTGCACATTAGAGCAGGAGCCTCAGTATGTTAGTTAAGAGTTAATTCACACCCAACTCAGCAGTAGATAGTGTATGTGCTCAGTGTGGGATGTGTGAATATTTTGGCAACAGCATTACTGTAGAGCCAACTGTGTGGATGCGAAAAGTGCTGTTTCAGAATATTCATCTTATAAATCATGACGCACTGCACCCTCATTAAATGCTTAAAGAGAAAACAGGACTGTACAACTGATGGTGTTCTGTTTGGTGTTACCATAAAACACAAGTTAATACTTCACTGAGTTTAAAACAATGTTTGGGTGCATGAGTCTTGTTGCAGAAACACACATCCTTTAAAATGCCATAGCTCTCAATCAATGTCAGAGGCTGATACTCAGTGGCCTTTAATGCCTTTTAGAGCTGAATGTTTTATCCACCAATGTGAACGATGGAGAAACAGAGGGTTTAAGCAAGGTGGTGCTCTACCCTGGCATCCTGTGCATTGTTGAAAAGAGATATGACTCCGAATATTGTCTCCCTGCACTTTATTATCACTGCTAATCGAGCCAACCAAAGCTGCCAATAAAGACATTTCCATGTGATGTTAAGTCATCACCGAATAACTTTCTTTGTACAGTACAGTGTGTTTAACTTAAGATTTTTAGTGGCATTGAGAAACATGAAAAACGGAAACAAGTTTAACAGTATTTGTTGCATGTGCAAATGCTTAGTTTATTCTAAGAAGTATTAGACACTGCTCAAAAGAATGGATTCCACTGACTATCAGCAAATTGTGGATTCAAATGTTATGCAGTCAATCAAGAAAGTGAAAAAAGGTTGGCTTCTATTGTACAACATGATCTAAAGCATACCTCAAAATTCACCATAACTTACACAAGCTGAAGCATTTCTAAAGCCCTCACAGTCCCATGACATGAACATCACTGAAAATCCATGGGTACATCTTAAATGTGCTATGTGTAAGACAGACTAAAATACCTTAGAACATGAAGCATTATGCAAGGAAGAGTGGGTGACAATTCCTAAATCAAGAGCAGCAAGCCATAAAGCTGTGATATCTGTCAAAAGGGGATTATTATGTACTGACTTAATAAGGGTGGACAAACATTTACATATCACAATTAGTGTTTTAATTATTAAATAAAAACTACCAGGGTGTTAATATTTGAAAAAAGTCTGTTTTCTGCAGGTGTTTTCACTTCAATTTGCTAAGAACTATAAAGTAGATTACTACAAAATACAAACATTAGAAAAATACAGGGACTACACTCTATCTATTCTGGATTTTAAGGGATTCTCTTTTGTTATCTAAGGCAGTCCTGTGAGTGTATGAATAAACAAGAATCTTCAAAGCAGACATTAACTGCATGGTCCTGCAGGATAGAACATAACACTAGGGAACAACTGAGAAAGAAAAGAAAAAATGGGGCAGGAGGTTGGTATAAACTGGAAGTATTCATGTAGGCTGGCTGCTAGAAATGTATAAAGACTGTCCAACCGTAAGAGGGGGATTCCCTGCCGTCTTCCTTCCCCTCTTCAGAGTCTCTCTCTCTCTTCTTTCTGTGGTGTTTGTGTCCTCGGTGGCGATGCCTCCGCTTGTTCTCCCTTCCTAGAGGAACATGGACGCCTACATACACCGCTCTGTGACCTGGAGAAAAGAAATGCACAATAGCAATTCAGAAAGCTTTACCTCAACACTGTTTCTCAGTGCTGCATTTGCTGATCCTACTGTTTTGATAGTAGATAGACAGCTCAGTGAATATTTATATAATATGTAACACTATTTTCTCTCATTCTCACATTAAAACCATGATGTATTAACACTGTTTGTTCACCACAGATAAAGAAGGTTGTATAAATGACATCTATAACATCTACCAACTTTATCAAAGTGTAAGCTACACTGCAAAACTGTTCAACTTGTTTCTTATGTATTTGCATTTTCAGTGAGCATGCCTTGTGTCAAACACACTAACATTTAACAAAATGAACTTCTTTCCATTCCTTTCGAGTGCTCTGGATAACTTACTTGAAGGAAGCCAGAGTACATTTACCTTTTTCACCCCTGTATTTCTCCCTCAATGTTTAATCTACTTCCCCTCATTACTGTCACTGCCACACAGGAACTGTGTTCTGAGCTGCCAATGCCCTATTTTAGCCTACATTCTCTGCCAATACTCGTGTTTCACAGATGAGTCATCTCTTTGATTCATGTGGAAACCCAGGAGAAAGGAAACCAAGATGCACCAAGCAGCACTCAAAGGCATAAGCAACATACACATGAACTGAACAGAGTGGCAAAACACAAAAGATGAAAGACGTTGGACAGAAAAAAAACAGCTTAAACCAGAAACCAGAGGTGTCATAAAAGCAGAGAATGGGATAAATGAGAACATTATTGAATGGAAGATATGAAGGTGCTAGACTCAAGTAGAGAAAGAGTAGTGAGATGGAAGGTGAGGATAGAGGGACAAATAGCCAAAACTTAATAACTGGCGTGCTAATAGACCCTCTACACCAGTGGTTCTCAAACTATGGTACGCGTACCCCTTGTGGTATGCAGGTTCCCTCTAGTGGTACGCAGCTCACCTGAGAATTTTTTATGAAAATTAAATAATAACATTAAAGACATAATACTACTATAGTTTACAGGTGAACTGTCTCCGTTCATCATCTGTTTTCATTCACATAATGTTCTAGCTGAAAACTGGTATCTGAATGTCTGTCATAAATTAGAACCATGTCCAGGTTTGTTGGGGACGTTTAATTCAGACACATGAGCAGACAGTCCCAAAGGTCGGTAATAACGACGCTAAATTGATTGAAGTTGGTTTCCGCTGACACACAGAAGGCAGACAGCTGGGTGCGCACACTTCACCCGTTTGATCTCTCAGGCTGTTTTTATGCACGGTCACATGGACAGAAAGAGTCTTATTCACTGACATCACTTAAGTCTGTTGGTTGATCGGGATGTAATTGTAAATCACACATTTCTGAATCCAGAGTGAGCTAACGGGAGATCTCACGAGTGAAGTGTGCGCATCTGCGCACAGCTGTACGCTGTGCAATCAATTTAGCGACGCTATTACCGGTGGTGAAACGGAGTCATGTGATCATTAGTAGAATAAATGGTAAAAAAAAAAAAAGTAACGTGTTGAGTGTTGCCCAGTGTAGCGGAGTAAGAAGTGTTTCTTCTTCACAATACTACTCAAGTAAAAGTAAAATGTATGGTGCAGTAAAACTACACCTAGAAGTACATTTCTTTTCAAAAAAGTTACTTATGTAAATGTAACGGAGTAAATGTAACTCGTTACTACCCACTTCTGGTCATAATGGTGGTACTTGGAGAGCCAAATATTTTTTGAGGTGGTACCCAGTGTAAAATGTTTAAGAACCACTGCTCTACACTATCTGATGATACATATGATTTTATTTGTCAATGTATCAGCTATTCACATGGTCTATACAAATACAGTTATTCATCCATATCATAATATCAATAAGAATATGTCTTTGTCAATATACATCATAGTAAGGCAGGTATACCTAAAACCAACTTAATGCTTGTTTGTCAATGTGTGTCAAGTTGTCATAGTCAGGAAAAAATGAAAGCACTATTGTAGTTCAATAATGTCATAAGAGAAGCTTGAATAAAATATTTTGTTTTTGTCATCACAAGGCATTTCTACCTGATGTGCATTGGTTTCCATAACTGAAAATAAGCTTGCAAGACCAAGGAGCTGGTGGTGGATTTCAGTAGGAGACAGCAGCGAGACTATGAGCCCCTCGTCATCAACGGAGCTCCAGTGGAGAGGGTACTGTCCTTCAAGTACCTCGGGGTCCACATCTCCTCAGATCTGACATGGACTGCTCACATCCAAGTCCAGTCCAAAAGGGCTAGGCAGCGCCTGTATCACCTGAGACAACTGAGGAAGTTTGGAGTCTCTCCAGTGATCCTTTCTATGACTTTCTATTCCGGCGCTGTGGAGTCACGCAGAACATCACATCTTGGTATGGGAATAGCTGTGTTAAGGACCGAAAAGCCCTTCAGAGGGTTATCCGTGTGGTAGAACGCTGCTGCCGGTTGGCTCTACCTTCCCTACAGGACATTTAAACCAGGAGATGTACATAGGTCCAGAGCAGCTCGGATATTTAAGGACTTGTCCCACCCCAGTAATGGACTGTTTCAGCTTCTGCAATCAGGCAGAAGGTTCCGTACCATCATGGCCAAAACAGAGAGACTCAAGAGGAGCTTCTATCTGCAGGCCATTCGAGTCCTAAATCAGAACATGAGTCACACAAAATGTCTTTTAGTCAGGATGGCTTTAAACTTACTTTCCAACTCTTCTCTTCCATAGTGTGTGTGAGTAGTAAAGCTGGCCTTTCCATGGTCAACTATTGCCTCCTCATCTAGGCCCTGAGAATGATGATGAGATAGAGGAAGAGAGAGTAAATAATACAGAGAGAGGCAGAGAGAAAGGACATGTTAGAACAATATATGTTTTCCTTTTTTTAAAAGCAAAATTAAATGTTTTCATTTCAAAACAATGTTCCTTTTCACCTTGATGTTGCTTGGTTTATGTTAGTATATACATATTTGTAGAACCATACATTTAAGTTATAAATTTGACTACTTGTGTTTCATTATAACGGACACAACAGACATTCAAAAACATATCATATCCATTATTGATGAATAAATGTTAGAGCCCAGTGTTAGATAAAAAAGTCTGTATGTAAAATAATAACTTGGGGAACTAACAGGGCTGTGAAAAGGACCCCTTATATGTGTGCCCCCATTCCCATTTGGCACGAGACAGTATGGGAACACTTGAAAACAGCACGGGGTTCCTTATACTTCAAAATCCTGGTCAATTGTAAATTTACTAAGTAAGCTGCGCTGTATATTTTTATTTGTATGTTTACCCAACACCATAGCTTAGGTAAAAGTCCAGAGGTACAACAAAACAAAAAGGAAAATTTTCAATTTCACACATGGCCAGCGTCGACAGGCCATTTCCAAACCATTTGCATAAGCTGAACAAAAATACAATGTTGTCTGAAATATAGCATTGAAAAAATATACATAGATTGACAAACAGGTCGCCATTGGAAGAATTAAATGGTGATGGTTGTCTTTATCAACCTTAAGTACCATATAATTCAGGTTTATCTATGTGCTATTTTCCACAAACTAATTAGTCCGTATTGGGAAATATATTCTTTGTTATAGTCAGTGTAATAAAGGTTGAGCTTCATAGCAACATCAAGAGGCTGGCTGCACTTACTCAAAAAGAGGTTGTGACCTTAGAGAAAATAATTAGTCTGACATCAATGTCATAGAAAATTCAAGTGACAAATGCAGATAGATGAGACATAAAGCAGTTAGTCTACAATGCTGCAATCATAATCATGATCATAATGGTGTAGCCCAGTCTAAAATTTCATTTGTAGACAGGAACAAATATATAAACAGTATGATTGGAGTAATTAAAATTATCATTGACAACAATTAAGAACAAAAAACATATATTAAAATCAGTTCATGTATGTTTATTCAGTTCATAGAAAGAAAGGTTAAAACTTTGATGATAAAAGAAATCTTGTGTGATAATATGGTGATATACAAGGTATTGTTTGAAGTGCATCTGAACGCCTGATGTTTATGTGACCACCTGCTCACAACAGGTTGAACTGTCTGTATTGGCATGTTTGCATTTTGATTGCTTGTGTTCATCTGTCGGCCCAATTGGAGAGGTGAAGGGCGGGTTGTCATAGCGTGGTGAGAAGCAGAAGAGTGAGTTTGTTACACTTCTGGAGAGTAATTGTGCTATTAATGTTGGTGGATGCTGAGTTTGCCAGCGTGTGTGGACATATGTTGATCTTCAGAAGGTAAATACTCATGTTTATGTACTTTTATAATGTTTCGGCAAGATTCGGTGCTAAAAGGAGAAGCTAATGTCGTTTAGCGCATTAGCAATATTAGCACAGACTTAGCTGTTATATTTAGCTAGCTTTTGTTTGTATTGTAAACTAATGCAAAGGTAATATGAACTCGAAATGAGCTTGTGGAAGCTGTACATGAGGAAAGTGACTAAGAAATTGATATCTGTGTTCAGATCTGTGCTCTCATTCTGAACAAAGAAGAAAGAGAGAGGACCAGGAAACACTTTTGTTGCTTCTTTCTATGTGTGATGTGGAAGCCAACACCCATTTTCGCTTTCATGTGGTTTGCTGCCCGCCACCCATGATTCAACTGGACATACGCTTCATCCTTCAATGCTAAGTGGTTCATTACATTCTCTCAGTTACATTGTCTCAGGATTGTGTGCCATTGACAGCCTAAGGACTTTGTGAGTAAGGACAAACACATGCACATGCCATCACCATTAACACTATCATTTTGTTTTGCTGCTTGCTAATAAGCAAGTGAAGCGGCTATTAAGTGATAAGCATTGTTCTCAAGCGTCAAGTCAGGCCTGCAACGTTTTATTTATTTGTAAAGGACTCATTTTGTTTATTTCTTGTGGGTTCTGAATGAGTGTGTGAGCGTGAGTGTGGGTACCCCTTGTGTGTAGACTGAAATATAGATTTGAATTAAGAAGGTTATGATTATTATTCTTATTTCTTTTCCTGAATGTTTGCTTGTTAAGGCATTGAAGTCTAACGAAATATCAAAGTGAATTGCTTATATTTTTGAGTTATTGGTTTATTTCTGTAATTGTTTTATATGGAAACCTCAACTTATTACTTGATTTCATTTAGCTAAATGTATCGTTAAAATGTAACTCTTTTGTCTGTGAGTGTTGCGTTTGTACTCTTTAGAGTTAATGATTGTTTTAATACATTGTGCACTAAAGTGATTAAGTGGAGTCACCACCACTTAATTAGTAATAAGTAAATTCATAAACTCTTTAAGTATTTAGTTGTTATAACAGGTGATAACGGTCAGCCATAAGTAAAACAACCCAGGGCCCCGCCCGTAGTACTACAACACACCTTTTACTGTACCTAATCATTAGCTACATGGGTTGGGTGCTACATTAACATTATCAATATTTATTACTATTATAACTATAGCTCCTTAACACACACACACCACTGCCATACTAAATTATCACTATCCTAGCTCTAACATTTAAACAAAAGCAGTAAAAGTGAAAAGCTTTGTCCAGATTAAAAAAACCTTAACCAAACCCTTATTTTAGACATGGTACTCAAATACAAGTCATACAGGTTCACATACAAACATTCCAGAGGTTTAGAAATGTAGGATTAAGCATTTATTATTAAGATAAAAAAATCTGTACCCCAAACATATTTCTGTATTAACCTTTGTTGTGTAACTAAGGCCAGGCAATGTGTAGGCCTCATGTGTAGATGAGTTTTTTTGTGCTTGAAACATTGTATTTATGGTTGAAAATTTTGACCCAATGCCCAGTCTTGGATTTTACAATTAATCTGCTGGTAGCTTGATATGACAGTTACAACTAGTTCTTGCTGTCGAGTTGAACTGTTTGGTTTAAAATAGGCCTGTTTATTGTTATAGTGGCATTTTAACACTATTTACAAAGACCAGCTGTTCACTGATAGTTATGCACAGTAGTCATATGCTTCTCTCCAAGAAAATTAATTAGCACACTACCAGCGAAAAGTTTGAACTCACAAAAAATGATCAGCTTAAACTGATCATGATTCTTTGAATTTACATGGCATTCAGTCTCATATGATATTATTCCATATAATCAGACAGCATTGCAACAAAAACAAATGTGCTGTTCACCTGCCTCATGGCCAAACATTTTGATGCAACACAATCTTCATTTGGAGCATCCTTTCAATCCCTTCAACCAATCACAGAGAGGCACTGACTGCTGCCAAGCAGGAGAGAGTGGAAACAAAAGGCACTGACATTAGCCACATGCTGAAAGGATACATGATACAAGGATACATGATACGTGCATGATATCAGTGTTGCTTGTAGCCCCAACAAGCCTGAAGTTTCATTCTGATGGAAAGCACGTACTCTATGTCCACCTCCTGCACTCGTCCTTTCATTACTGGCTTACCACTCTGAATATGTCTTCAATGATGTTCACATTTCCACAAATATATTACCATAATCATTCTCCTCTTAGAACTCCACCTACAATGAATGTCATCTGTGATTTGTGTTTGTGTGTGCACTTATATGCTTGTGTGTGTGTGCATTTCTCAGTTGCAGGTGGATTTGCATGAGAATGAGCTGTCGCATTGCTCTCTGACAGTGCCTTGATGAGGAGCGGTAACAGTTCAGCAGTAGAGGGGGAGAAGAGCAGCAAGAAATTAATTCCCCCCACAACAGATGTAGGTTGAGTAAACGTGACCAATGACGACAAACACTATACTTAATCCTGATGGTCATTTGTGACTGAAAAGCACTGAAAACTGTCTCTACGGCTTAACATAAAACGCATCTTTAGTGGCACTCATGTCAAAAACATTTTGGTCTATCAGTCACACCAGGGCGCCAGTGGCTCAGGGAGTAGCAGCATCTCAGTTGGTAGAATAGTTGCCCATTGACTCCTGGGTCAACGGTTTGCAGCACAACTTCAATTGTATGTGTTTTATTAAGGGGGAAAATGCTGTCCAAACCTACCTGGCCCTATGTGAAAAAGTAATTGCCCTGCTCTTGCTAAATCATAAATGAACTATGATTAACCACATTTTTTGGGTTGATTTTTTCACTTGCCACTCTCAGGCTTGATTAATGCCAGACCCGTTGAATCAAGAAATCACTTAAATGTCTGACAAAGTGAAGAGCATGCTAAATGATCTCAAAAAGCAACATATCATTCCATAATCTAAAGAAATTCAAGAACAGATGAGAAACAAAGTAATTAACATGTCTCCGTCTAGAAAGGATGACGAGACTCCAGCAAACCACAGTGAGAGCCACAAATGGTGAGAACTTGGATCAGTGGTGAACCTTCCCAGGAGTGGCCAGCCTACCAAAATTACTCCAAGAGCACAATGATAACTCATCCAAGTGGTTATAAAAGATCCCAGAACAACATCTAAAGAACTGCAGGTCTCACTTGCCTCAGTTAAGGTCAGTGTTCATGATTCAACGATAAGAAAGAGAAAAAATGACATCCCTGGGAGACTTTAAGGTGTAAGCCACAGCTGACCAAAAAGAACACAAAGGCTCATCTCACATTTTCCAAACAACATCTTGATTATCCACAAGACTTTTGGACAAATATTCTGTGGATTGATAAGACAAAAGTTTAACTTTTAGGAATGTCTGTGTCCTGTTACATCTGGCGTAAAACTAACAGAGCAGTTCATAAAAAGAACATCATACTAACAGTCAAATGTGGTGGTGGTGTGATGGTCTGCGGTACAACCAGTTATTAGGTTTAAGGGGCAATTACTTTTTCACATAGGGCCAGGCAGGTTTGGACAGCTTTTTTTCCTTAATAAATAAAATAATCAATTTAAAAACTGCATTTTGTATTTACTCGGTTTATCTTTGTGTAATATTAAAATTTGTCTGATGATCTGAATCATTTAAGTGTGACAAATATGCAAAGAAATGAAAAATCAGGAAGGGGGCAAATACTTCTTCACAGCACTGTATGTCCAAAGTAAACTTCCAAGTCTGTCACCTACAGTCCCCAGGCCAGGGGAGTGACTGTCCATTATGCCCACACTGCACAGCTGTGGTTGTTCTACAGGATCAATGGAAGTGGAAGAAGCTTGGAAGGCAGAAGAACTGCAGCTGAGTAAGAAAAGCTGCCATGTTGTGACATTAATAGAGGGCTGTTGACAGAAGGCAGATGTGTCTGTGGCTGCATCTACACAGTAAAGAAAGCCAGACTAGCTTTGTGTTCTTTCTATTGTGGGCAAGCATGACTGAAACCTGACTGAAAGTAATGAATGATAACCTATGCCGCTTATCAAATTATCTAATTACACATGTATCAATAGAACAATAAATAGACTATAAAATATAGAAAATGCCAGATGTTAATTAAGATAAAAAAGATGGATAAAAACATATTTCCTTGAATCCAAATGAAACCGTTCAATGAGGAGTGCTTCCTGGCCTGTTAGTGTCCATAATATTACTCTCCCAATCAGTGACAAGTACCTAGCACGGTGGGAATTCTGA
Organism: Sandelia bainsii; assembly: GCA_032362345.1. NCBI lineage: Eukaryota > Metazoa > Chordata > Actinopteri > Anabantiformes > Anabantidae > Sandelia > Sandelia bainsii. The sequence goes on along the minus strand of JAUMHL010000003.1, from coordinate 7,827,014 downwards.
TCAGAAGCCCACAGGGTGTCCAGTGAATATAACCTAACCTTTAGTGTGAGTCCAGAATAACAGAAAGCATGCATGGTGTTTGTGTCCGTCTCAATACAATTTAGAGAGGACAGATGAGTAGTGAGTAGGTTCCAAATGACCATCAAAGGGGCAACACCAGCTGTTGTGTGCCTGTTGACAACACAATCAAACCATAAAAAGTCTTATCAGCTCACATTTTTCTGTCCTCCAGTCCTGTCACCTCTCGTGTTCTTCCTTACAGAGTACCTAGTGGGAATGCTGTTCCCAGATAACAATCATAAAATGTTCACATAATGTCAAACGCATAACATCAATCATACAACATACATCTTATTTTTCAGGAGCTAGTTGATCCAAATGGTAATGGAAGTCCTATATTAAAAATATTTATAAAGTTAAATTACTGATATAAATAAAAACTTGTAACTGGGAGTAAATATCTATTGCGAAAAAACTTCTCGTCCTTGATAGAACTTTAAGACATGGTCAATACAACTTCAATAGAAATGACAACACGAAAACCCAATGCCACGTTGAACCAATCATGTAGCTATAAGAGTTACAGCCATGTCAGGTTAGGCTGACACACACATCAAGAGCATAGGAGGAGCAGCCGGCGGCAGCACGATGGCAGGCGACAGAAAATGTTAAAAAATGTTATATTAAAGGAGAAGACATTTTTTGAGCCAGTCTTGGAAGATTAGCCAATGTGCAAATCTCCCCACTATGCATTGTGCAGACCTGTTCGACTGGAAGTTAGGTTCGAAATGGACCCATGATACAAACATAAAAAAAAAAAGATCACAGTGCGCATGATTGATTGATTGCACTATGTACAGTCCAGAAAAGCACAATCCAGTAGTAGACTTGAAAAGGTCATATTATATTTTTGACACATTAAAGTATTTGTATTGTTAATTGACAATCATTGACAAGGTGTACATTAACCTTGCTTCTGCAACTATGTTTGTGTGGGTGTGATTTGGCCACATACCAGCCAAATCCATCTTGAGCCAACCAGACAGTGAATCAAACAACCAGCCACTCCACTCTGGTTCCCTTTTATCTCACTTCCTTACCAGCTTTGCTTTACTGGGGCTTGGTCCAATCAACGAGACTGACGTAGCAGAGGTGTTACCTAGTGAGGGACCTGTCTCTTGAGATTACTGAATATCTCTCTGTCTCACACTGCCAAATGTACAATAAACACAGTGGATGAGAATACTGACATATATTTATTGCCAATTAATGTCAAACTGTGTAACTAATTAAAATGTATCTGTAAATGAAAAATAATAGCAATGAACAACTGAGACATTATGATAACCAAGTGATGTACATTAAATATGAACATGTGTTATATGTATTACATAGGCTAATCTTGTCTCTATTGGTGTTTAGCAGGTGCTTAGTAACTAATGTACAACACAGAAATAATTCTAGAATTTGATCTTGCACCTATATTTTGCTCACTTTCGCTGACTAGCCGTGTCATTATTTACGTCCCTGGTGTCTTGCCACGTTTGAACAGGGCACGAGTAAGAAGGCAGTTTGCGTCTTGTATCTAATGTCTCCAGTGTCAAGATATAGTTTAATCTTCTAGTATAAACAGTTGGGAAGATATTTCACATGGTAGAAACACTGAAAAATGAACAGATACCATTCATAGTCTCCAGTGGATGTAATAAACATTCCCAAACATGCACAGACTTTGCAGACGCACACATAAACACATAAAACACATAAAGATGGAAACCATGCCCCCTCTCTGCCTCACAAATATCTCCCGCTGTCTGTGCAGTATGTGCACCTATTTTTAACAATCTATACTTGCTCATTGTTTCCACTGTGGGCATAGTGATTTTTAACTAGACTGAGACTGAATACAAACAAGCGTTTCATTTAATTTCACTTCAGTCAATGAACATCTCTATTTAAAGCATGCAGCTTATTTGGATTCAGCTTGGTAGACCCAGTTTTCACCCTCCTCTCCCTGACGCTCCTTATCTCTCTTGCCTCTTCCTTCCTGTTGTCCTTGTCCCACTCCTTCAAGCAGCCATAACTGTCTCTGTCGATTTCCTCTTATTCCTGCTCATTGAGGCAATTTAAGAGTAGGAAGGAAATGTTTCCATTTTAAGAGGTAGCATCTTGTCCTCTCTTTCACCTTATCTCCATCCGCTTACCTGTACGTTTTTCATTCTGGTCAAATGCACTGACCACCTGCCTCATTTATTAGCACAGACCATCAATCCACTCTTTGGCAAATGAACACAAGAGGACAAAACAATATAAACACAACCACACTGATAATACAGCACATACACAGCCCATGGATCCTGAAGCGCAGACAGCTAGTCTAGGAAAAACACACACACAGAGAACCAGACGTACCGTAAACACATGCTCCCCTTCGCTCTGTTTGTCCATTTAGATTACAACATCTGCAAAGCAAAGGCAGCAGGGATGTTAGCCAGTTCCTTCTTTCTGACGATTATCTCTGTTGTGGAAGGTGTGTGTGAGCAAAGTGATAACAGACACACTGCTGCACTCGTCTGTTCCCTCTTCTGCCGCTCATCTCTTTATACAGGGAGAGGAAGAGAGAGAGGGAGCAAGCTGCTTCAGAACACAGTACTCTACTCTACCCTGTCAGCCCCTTATTTGCTCAGCAGCCAATCCCGCCATGCCACCATGAATATTTTATTTGCCCAGCCAAGAGCTTAAACACACACGCATACACACCACCACATAGAGGACATACACACACATTTGGAGGACATACAAATGCTCACCCGCTGAGGTATTCAGGTCACAAATGAAGAACCACCCCCAACACAGATAAATAGAAACAAGCACACGTGTGGATTTGGTATTCCTCAGAGTGGCAATGAATTCAAAAAGACAGATAGCCGTGTATTCATTGAGACTGTAAATGCCTCTGTGCTTTTGACATTCATACTCCTCACCATTGATTCAAGGTTGGACATGTCAACAACTTGTAATTTTTGCAAAGAACTATTGCTCATTTGTTTCCTGGCCACAATAACAACTGTTACGTGAGTAGGGCAAAAAGACCATATTCCTGAAACCTAAGTAGTTAATAGAGTCTATTTTTTAATTCAAGAAAACGCTGTGGGTCCAGTCCAGTCCAGAAATACCCTGTGGACATGGCATCTGTCCACGCCAGTCAGTTCTAAACAGACACAAAAACATAAATGCAAAGGTGAAGCCAAAGCTAAAATAAGGATGCCATTCATAATGGGGACTATAAGGCATGCATGAATTTAAATAGGAAGAGTCAAGGTATTAGGCAAATTTGACTCAACAACTTGTGATGTTTTGTAGGAAAAAACAAAAACAAAAATTTGCAAATCGGCATAAATTTCTAGTTAAAAAGTAGTCCCGGTAGTGACTGTGGCTGCCTGATCTGAGTACAGCGCTGCTCTGTGTAGAAGTAACTCATCTCACTGATGTCACTCTCTGCATATGCGCCAGTAGAGCATGACGGAGGGAGGCCGAGAGATTAAAAACGCTCCAAACACTAACATTTTAAAAGCTGCTATCTGGACTCATTTTGGATTTTACGAACATATTGGAAAGCATGAACTGGACAAGCCGTATGCGGTGTGTAAAGCCTGTCACACAAAAATTAAATATGTTGTGAACACTACCAGTTTAAGAAATCATGTTAGCTGTTTCCACCCTGAGATGCTAACAACAACACTGGCCAGAGAAATCCCAAACCAGTACGCGACTCTGTCCACAATAGCGCCCAACCCTGAGAAAGGGAAGAAAATAACCCAGGCTGTGGCAGCCTTCATAGCGAAAGATTTACGGCCATATTCCGTTGTGGACAACGCTGGGCTTCAGCACCTGTTAAGGACGCTGGAGCCGCGGTATAAGGTCCCGTCGCGCAGCCACTGCCCAGATAACAGCGTCAATGAGCAAAGCTAGTAGGGCAGCAATAACATGTGATTCATGGACTTCAGTGGCAACGGAGTCTTATGTTACAGTGACAGCACATTACATTACCGAAGACTGACAGATGACGTCCCATGAGCTGCAGACGAGAGCTGTTTTTGAGTCTCACACGGGCGCGCATCTGGCGAAGGTACTGTCTCATGTTGTGGAAGAATGGCAGCTATCAGATAAAGATGTGGTGCTCGTGACGGACAATGCTTCAAACATGCTGGTTGCAGCTCAAGTCGATTTAAGACAATTTAATGTAACTGTTACAATTTCTGTTTACATTTTCAGGTTTTGTTAAATAAAACAGGAGCTTACATCTCATTGCTTGTATTTGTATTTGAAAACATAATGTGAAGTAATGTAGAAAAATTGATAGGCTGCATCGTGATGCATCGCAGTGCATCGAGATATCGAATCGAATCGTTGACATGATAATCGAATCGAATCGTGAGACCAGTGAAGGTTCACACCTCTATGAATGATCTGCCTATGCTCTGTGCTGTGTGTGTCAGCCGTTGGCTCTACTCCAGCCACAACGCTGTTGTCATTATCATTGCTTTTTCGTGTCGTCTGTCAAAACATGGATGGAATTACTTCTATCAATGTTATATCGACCCTGTTTTAAAGTTCTACTGTGGAAAAGTTATTTTGTAATAAACAATACCTCTATTGTTTTATCACCAAGCCCTAGGTCACAGTGACATTGACCTTTGACCACCAAGATGTAAGCAGTACATCCAATTGCACACTTGTGCCAAATTTAAAGAAATACCGTCATGGCATTCCTGAAGAAAATTCAGAAGACTGGATGGACGTGAAGTCACAGAGATCTTGACCTAATCAGTTCATCCTTGAATTCAAGTAAACATTTGTGCCCATTCTAAAGAAATTCCTGAATAATCAGGTTCACTACAATGGGATAAATTGACACACAATCCAAAAATATAATGCCTCCAGCCACAGTTGCACACTGTAGAGGTATAAAAATATTAACTTGTAAATGGTTCAGATCCATTATCCATTCCAGTTTATATCCTCACCCACCACAACACACCACAGCAAGTTACCATCAAGCCTCAGGCCACACTTAGCAACGTAGTGGGGTTGATGAGCAAGTAAATTCTTCTCTAAATGGGTGAACTTTCAGATTGTCTCTGCAGGCATGGTAAATAAAGGCACTATACTTAGAGCTGGGCGGTATGACCAAAATTCTATATCACAGTATTATTCAAAATTATGACGGTTTCACGGTATTCAACGGTATTTTTTCCCATGTACACTACCAGTCAAAGGTTTGGACACACATAGGCTTTACCATCTTTTCCATGAAAAGATACATGTCTTCAGCTGTGTTACCATCATTGCAAAA
>JAUMHL010000003.1:7760655-7812221 GCA_032362345.1 Sandelia bainsii | reverse complement strand
CCTTTTTCTTACAGCTTTCCTGAGAGGCCAGGGCAATCAAGCACTCTACCTTGTTAGGAGGTGTTAATTGGAGTTAGTCAGACTCCTCACTTTGTCAAGGAGTCTGACAACAGAATTAATTAGAATTCGAGTATGTAAATCAATTCAAATTGGGGTCCTTACGGGGAAGGATTTTCACTGAGAAAAAACAGGTGCTGAGAACACGAGCCAAGTAGTCTCTGTGTGAATATTATGACTTCTCTTTTCATGGATTTTATCTTCACTAATCCACTTTTGGAGAGGCCGTGATATACAGTATAAATAGAGGTGTTGAGCTGTACATTGCCCTTAGTTGGATGGTTGATGGACCATTTTCCATTTAGTCTGTTTTCGTATTTTCTAACCACACATGCCTTACATGCACTTGCATTACTTTGGTAAATGATAAAATGTGTGAAAACACCATGGCAACAACAGAAGGAATAGTAGGACTATGCTTTTGTATGTTTTTCACCTAATTGTGTCTGTGTTGTGAGTCTTACATGTCATGTAAGACATGTAAATCTCATATTTAAATCACACTTAGGTCCCTTGAATTATGAGCAGTGGTGTTACCCTAACACTTCTTTGTATCTCAACAAGGATTGCTCAGCTCTTTTGTGTATAACCACCATGGGTTCTGAGAATGTCTGCTTTCTGTTTACAGGAGCAAGTAACAAAAATGTGAGACTGTGACCTCATAACAAAAATGGGGTTTTCACTCTATATACCATCCAATGTCCTTATCATTTTCAGTTGTTATTTTACTATTGTTGTTGCTTATTCATATTTATTTATATAGTTATTTGATTATAATCCTTCCGTTTGAAAACAATGACACTGAAATGCTTTATTAATAGAGTCGGATGATCGATTTAAAGCAGACAAAGCTTATTAAATTGTTGCTGGAAAAGACTCGTACTCCTTACACAAGAAATGTTATAATACTTAACACTTCAGTGGTAAAATTAATACAAAACAACGCAACTCTGACTATATTCAATTGCCTCTATATCCTCTTGAAGGAATGCACCTTGTTCAGATGCAAGGTGGATTATATACTACTTTTTGTAATGTCAGCTTGTCGGCATGAACCACGGTTAGGCTTTTATGCCGTAAAATACAGCAAGTTTGGAGGTTGCCCTGCTCACACAGATTCACTTTTTAACAAGAGATGCACATTTTTCTTTAGCTGTAACTGAAAATGTGATATCCAGTTCTTTCCATTTCTGCAGCAGTTGTACAGTTTAACATGCATGTGAAGATTTTTTTTATTTACTGGTAGAGTATCTTAAGAAGTGCCACTGGCCTGTGTTATGACCAGGCCATAATATATAAATAACACATACAGAGAAAGACATTTCAACAATGCTTTATGAAAAGCTGTTTTATTATCCATTTAATAACACCTCCATGAAGACAATTTATACAAGATACATCACATTCTAAAGTGCACAAATACTGTACAACAAAAATGACTTAAATATGCAGGGGGAAAAAAAATAAAAATAAAAAATCACATTTGAAAATAAAAAGTAAAATTAAATGAATAAAAAATGGACATGCTCTTTCAAAAACAACAATCACTATGCATGTTTCTGCTCAGGTATGTGAGAGGGGCTGGTCTGGGAAAATAACCTTGTGCAGCTTGCTTGGGGGAACACTAAGCTTTGGCACCTTCAGAGAAAAGAGAAAAAAGACATTAACAAGGAACGGAGAGCACTCAGTAATTAACAAAAGAATTATAGTTAGTTTAAATAATTACAGTCTTAGGGGCTTGTGTAGAATGCATAATAACCCATGCCTTTTGGGTTGTCCTTGTTGTATTCCTCCGTAGTCAAGTCCTCACACTTGATGGTTGGGGAGTTCTCTGTACTTGAGCCCCCAGGAGACATTCTGCGCTTTTTGCAGACCATGGAGTATACACCAGAATCGGTAGAGTCCACCGATTTCAGTGAGTGGGACGTTTCGATCCAAGTTGAGGCTGGTGGCACGCTCTCCTCAGGCAGCTTGTCTTTAGTGGCTCCCAGCTGGTCCTCTGGGAAAGCTGGGGGACTTGGTCGAGGGGACCAGGGCAGGCCCGTGGTCATCTTGCGCTGGTAAGAGCTTCTGGTGCCCCAGCCAGCAGCCATGGAGGCAAAGGCTGAGTCTGGGTAGTAGCTGAGTGCGTGTGATGTCTGCAGGGACAGAGGTTTAATGCCATAAGACAGGAGGCTACTGGTGGAATAGTCATTCTCATAAGAGAGATCCAGCTTGTTGGAGCCTGGCTGCTGGACTGGGGGGACGAACCAGCGCTGGGCAGAGGCAGCTGCGCTGGCATCCTCACTCTGTGGGGAGAGAAGGCTGTTGGTCTGGGGAACAGCTCGTTCACCAGTGTAGAACCGGTTCTGAGGCAGGTTGTTGACAAACTGATCCTGAAAGAAAGGCTGCATGGCATAGCGGGCCCCAGGCACAATCTGAGTGGAGCGAGGGGAGTCTGTAGGGGATGGTGTCAACCTGTCACTCTCTGGGGCTGTGTACATCCTGATCAACAGAAGAAGAAAAGTAGACAAAAAATTAATTCAAAGAGGAAATTCTGAACCCACAATATGCATGAAATAGTTTACCGCAGAAGAAAAAAAACAACAAAAAAAACTGGTCAACCACACTGAGTGAAGTGCAAGACACGTACGAGTCATAATTGTCCCGGAAACCTTTTGCAAATGGGTTGTGATCTATCTTCAGCTGTGTGATCTGGAACAAACAACAAAAATCATGATAATTCTGAATAGATTCTGCACATAATAATGTACATATGAAAGCAAGCTACTGTACTATGATAAAAAAAATACATGCAATTCAAAATATTCTATGTTTTTCTAATCTAAAGCACAAAGTACAAGTTAAAAGCTTACATCTGTGTTCTGGTAAGCAGTGACGGCTATAAACTGGTTCTCTGGGAAGGTGAAGGTTTGAGTTCTGGCCTCATTGCTCATGTCCTCCACTCCGTCTTCTGTCACCTCCACAATGTGCAGGCGCGGTTGGTATTTATGAAGTGACTGCAACACTATCATCTGCAAATGAGAAGTGTGTGATGAGTACAAGGCCGTTTAATTCAAACACTAAATCATGAGCTGCATGTCTTTTCAATGTACTAAAATGGGAACTTGTTAAAGTTTATAATCATTCATGAATGCATTTAAATCTAAATAATTATTTTGAAAGATTAAACAAATAAAACGATAAACATATTGCAAAATGGAAAAAACCCAATGCACATATTTAATTTGAGCATGTGAGAAATTAATATCTAACCTGTGTGTTGTTGTTATTTGCCCCTTTATTGTTGGTCAGCTTCAACTTGCCAAAAGAAATTTCTTGCCTCATCCAGTGAGCACCCGTGTTTGGAGATTCAGGATGAACATACATTTTGTTACCTAAAATTAAAATAAATAATGTAGTATGTTATGGCAAATAGAGAAGCAGAGATTATGTCTTTTCAAACTGTACAGTGAAGACATGCATATTACACAGTTTCTTGTATCTTGCTTTCTAAAGTTTTTCAGACCATGATTATTCTTCTAATAATTTTATTCCATAATCAAAGCTTTCTGTGGAAAATAAAGTTAGAGTACAGTACAACTTGTTCAAATGATTTTCTTTTCTTTTATTTCTTCAGATTAAAAACAAGACCTCATAAATTCCTGCAATTTAATGTAAGAGGCCTAAAACTCCAAACTTAATTTTGTTATAAACTACTGAATTTTATGATCAGAATTTTATATTAACATTAAAATATCAATAGAAAAATGAATAATTTCTAAATGTATTTAAAGTAGTATATAAAATGTATATACCACCACCTTTTAAAATGCATATTTAACCAGCAATTTACTGCTTCACCGGCAACTCACTGAGGTGACACATAAATTAAATGATACTGAAGAGTCAAAATTATTGTATTCAAATACTCTAAAACGCAACCTGTAAATTCAAATTTACTAAAAACATGGTACAAAAATAACTGTCTACAAATCAATCTAGCACCCAGATTTGATTCTCGTTCAGCCTACAGGAGTGCAACATTGCTTCGTCATTTAAAACACACTTGATTCGTTTCTTTTTCAAAAATGTTTTGTTAATTCTGTAACGCACCTTGCATATTATTGTCTGCTTTTCCACAAGTGACCCACTTGCCTCCCTGAAAGCGCCAGTGATTCGGGTCAGCCAAAACAATTTCTACAAAGACATTGTAATGGGCCGTGAGGTTGAGTCCAGTAATGTTGAAACTGAGGAATGGAAACATCCGTCTGGAAAAAGGAAGGCAAGAATAATTAACATCTGGGCTCATCAAGCAGGCAGAACTAAAAAAGAAAACTTTGGCAATGAATGTCTACAAAGTGTTGAATTTTACGGAATGCTATACTGTTACATTTGCAATGAAATAATAAATAAATAATAAAATCAATTGGGGCACGACTATTCTCCGTTTACCAGAATCGAAAACGCGCACCAAACAACACCACCCGTAAATATGCATAAAATATGGCGTATGATGGCGCGCTAATGCGTAAAAACGTTTGAAAATGTCCCGTATCTTAAAAAGTAAATACTAACTGAATTATCTAGAGATACAGAAAGGAATTTCATATTCTATACATAACTGTTGCATGTTTAAAAAAAAAAGCTTTAAAGCGTCTGATAGCGCATCTGCTTACCTGCCCTGTTTGGTGATGATCATCTCGGTCTGGTGCCGGTGGAATTTTAGCCACAGAGGCCGGTTGCACAGATAGACCTGCGCTCTGGCTCCAGCGGCAGACCCCGGCAGAGACATGGAGCCAATACCCGCCCCCGTCCCAGGATAGGAGGGGTACAAACAGCCCGGACCCTGGCTGAACTGGTACCCTCCGCTGCTAAACTGGCTCCGGCCGGTGCACACGGACGAAGAGGAGAAGCCTGTGGGCGGCAGGACGGATCCGTAATGAAGTGAAGCAGGGTACCTGGAGCTGCTGGACCCGGTGTACACCGACCCGGTCTGTCCTGCATAGGGGAAAAGGGAACAGGGGCTTGCCATGTCGGTACTCGACTGAGACGATGAGAGGAAGTATCTGTCAGAGCCAAGTTCGTCTATGTTGTACCGCCGACCACTTGTCAACTCTTCTTCCCCGAGCACCGGGGAGCCTTTCCTCCCGTCAGGCCCGGTTTTAGTGAAAGTGTCCCCCTCTCCCTCACCCAGCATCCCGTTCCCCACCCCGCTCAGATACTTCTTAGAAGCGCTACTAGACTCTGATTCCGTCCGGTCGACTTCTTGATATTCGAGTTGGGATGATGGCCTCGGGCTGTTGTTGGCACTGTCCGACGACGAGAGATTGTAAAATGTCTTGGGTAAATTGATACTAGCGCTGGGAAGGATGTTCTCTAACTGCATTGTTTTTGTAATAAATAAGAATGTCAAGAGTCCAGAGAGAGAATCTCGGTCAAGGAGGCGACACAACCGCCGGCGCCCTGATTGCTTCTGTCTGTGCACGCCTCCCTCCCTCAGCACGAATGATGGAAGGAGGTTAAGCCTACTCCTCACCTACAGAGTTTCGGATCAGATTATGACGAATATGGGATGTTCAGTGGCTCTTATAAGATCTAGTTCTCCACAAACCCAACTGATTGTAATCGTATAGGGGAGGAGCTTGTGGAGAACAAGCGGGGGCCCTCTCCGCAGCCAATGGACGCCCTACTCTAATTCAATTAGAAAGCGTCTGGTAGAAATAATATCACGAAAGAAAATTTGATCAGTACCTTAAATTTATTTTTACTCTCATATCCAAGGCTTGACTGAAGTGTGTGAATCTCTGAAATCCAAACATTTCCATCATCTTACAACAAATCACCGTAAAAATAACAGGTTTGGTGGAGAAATTAAGTAAAACACAATTTCTAAGAGGCAAAAACCACAAGGGTCATTTATTCACAATTTACCTCAAAAGCTAAACACGAAATAACGTATTTCACAGTCCTGCATTTTCCCATCGCAATCACAATCGCGTCTAAACTTTTGTTTCGGCTTTAAGTCATGACGTTCAGCACAACAGCAAAAATACACATTCAGATATGATCTGTCGGATTTTTTCAACTTACTCACCCACGAAGACGTGTCCTCGATGATCAGCAATCACGGAGATCGTTTATTCCTCCTGCAAACACTCCAACGCCTGAAAAATAAAATCACATGTGCACCTTATTTCCTATGATTGACCTCCGTCGTCTCTTCCACTTCCAGGTTTTCAGTCTTGGTTTTAATAAAACTATCGACTGTCAAAACAGGCTGAGAAGATATATCCGAAATGGAAAAATGCGCTTTTTTTATTTTTATTATAATTATTGTTATTATTATTATCATTAGATGTAACCATTTGTCTCAGCATAAAAGCAGACGAGAAAAGTGAATAAACATTTATTCCAGACATGTCCAGTTTTCTCAGTATATTCGAGATTGTTATTGCTGCTAGGAGAAAAGGAACAAATATAAATGTATATTTTCCCCCCAAATTCGGAATATGTGTTTTTAATGCACTCTCTTAATTATTGTGAAATTGTTCACTAACTGGCAGGTAACAACAGAAATGATCTACTATGAATCATAAAATAACCTATTAAATATTATTAAATGTTAAATATTAAGGATGAATTAGATGTAGATCCCAATATAATTTCCTTTATGAAAAAAAGATGTTCAAAACTGTTCAATATAAGCTTAAGCTCTGTAGTTTTTTTTTAAACGTGATTTAATATTAGGCTGCCTATTAATATTAAGCTGCTTATTAGGAAGAGCTTTGTGAAGGCAGATAAAAATTATTATTGTTTTTCTTTCCTTTTTTGTTTACATTTGAAGTAACAGAAGGGTTAAAAAGAGACGTGCTGCCGTGTTTAAACGGTGGTAAAATTCCCTTAAGTCTAGTCAGTGAAATTCAAATAACGTCCAGGACGGTACCTTCGGAGAGAAAGGATGCACTGTCACCGGACAAGTCTGCATGCACACCGGCAACACACCGGCGGAGGCAAGATGAACATGAAGACTAAACCGACAGACATATAACTGCAGCTGCTGCGAAATAATTTAAACGAAATTAATAATAAAAAAAAAAAACATGTTTGTTGCATATACAGTAACTCAGAATTGCTCTGTTGCTCCGTTTGATTCTGTAACACACACACACACACACACACACACATACACAGACACACACATACACAGGAGTGAGTGAGAGAGTTCAAAAATGACAAATAATAAAAGAATAAAGATTACAGAGCAACATGTCGCACAACAAACGCTGTTCACACTGTGTTGCGCCTAAACAGGATTTCTCTGTAGTGACACAGGGACAGCGCGCTCTAGTGACTGATCAGGATAAGTTTCTCATCGTTAGTTAGCTATATTAAAGTAGTTAAACACTTTAAACGAGCTGTATGTAGGCCGCTGACTCTCACTTCTTCAACTTGTGTCTCACTTTACATCATCTTCAACTGCAGTGAACTCAGCTTGTGACTGTGTTTGTATCTTTATGTGTGTGTGTGTGTGTGTGCCTGTGTGTGGGCAGTTGGTGCATGTGTGAGTCTTAAAGTAAGGTGGAGGGGGAGTCGGGGGTGAGATGAATTTGGGGAAAATGGGGATACAAATCTGTGAAAAGCTGAGGGAGAATCGCGGCTGGAGGCAGATTGGCTTGTGTCATAAATGGGACAGTAAAGCTCACTACTGGGCCATCAGGGGACCAGAGCTACATGCATACAGCACACAATCTGTCAATCAATCCCAGACTAAAGCGCAAAGACAGAAAAACACCAAACATTTCACAATTGAGCTGAAGCATTTTTCATTAAGCCAGTTCCATTATTTATTTTGACCTGTCTCACAACAAAAAATCTCACTTATCTGCAGCATAACCGAATCTTGATTTTCACCAGTCACCCCCCTGTTTTCTGCTCTTTGCAAAAAATGCAGAGCTCCTCAGGGAAACATGTAAAATCATGCCACAGGAGCAGCTTTTGGGTGTTGTGAAATTGGATTACTCCAATTCATTCATTCCATTTAGCAACATCAGGAGGACATAATGTTGCAAATGGATATTTTCTACGAATCCCAAATGAGTCAAGTGAATATGAATGAATGCGAAAGGCAAAATTTACAAGCAGTGCACATATGAGGGTCGTGAAGTTGATCAAAAATTAAACATAATATAATTTTTGTCAGTTTTTATTGTGCCTCTCTCTGCCTCTCATGCACAAAAACCAGCTAAGGTACTGCCCTCTTGTCTGTTTGCTATAAGCTGTCATTCTGCAGAGAATAAAGCTGCGTTTCTATAGAACCAAAGTTGGGCATTTCACACCTGAACTGTCAGCACCTCCTTTGTGCAATCCTGCCATATAGCTTTTCTCATTTAATGGGCCCTTGCACGATCAGCGAATTACTTATTAGTGATGTTAAGGGAAGTAAAATTTGGTTTTCATGCCACCTGCACAAGCACAGCCTCTAGATCCTTGACCATCTGTCATAAAGAGATGTGATATTTCCTTTGTACGAATTATTTCACAGCTGATCTTGTACTTTACAGCTTTGTTTCACAGATGATTACAAGCTCGTGAAGAGAAAATCCTGGTAAAACAACCTTAATGTTATTGTTTTAATGGCCGTGATCTGAAGTATGTTGGTTTTCCAACATGACCCCAAGACTCGCTTGCCATTTTAAAGTAGAAAACAAAATAAATGTGATTTACAGGCCACCTATAAATAAACTAATTCCAAATGAGGTGGATGTTTAGGTCTGACTCATAAAGGAGCTCCCACTTGTGACCTGTCAGCATGTTTCTTGACCACCAATAAAAGTCCAAGTGTGTCTGAGATGACCCTCTTTGGCCCCGGGCCAGGTCCCGCACGACAGGGGAAGGGAAGTCTTACCATATTGTTGTCAGAGTAGATAATCAACAGAGCACATGAAAGGAATACATTCCAGGTTTTATGGGCCAAGGTGGCTGCTGAAGCCTTTGCTCAGGAGTGAATTCATGAACCCCATTGCAAGGATTAATAAGGCAAGTCTCATTAGACATCCTTGCCACCAAGACCCCTGGAGGGAGGGGTGCTGGGAAAAGAACCGAGTGCAATGTGCACCATGCCAGCACTGCGCTCCTCCGCAAATCATCATCCTCAAGAACATTTTTATTGGAAAGAATTTATTTCACAAGTTTATCAAACATGTCCCCCAGTATATTTTCCAGTGTGCTGGGATTGCTAACATTTAATCAAAGCAGTAGTCTTTACACAGCGAAAGCTTATGTTACAGATATGCTGCTGTCTTCAAAGATACAAAGGTGACAGCTTTCATGAATTTCCATTTGGGTGGATATTGCTTTCATCAATTACTTCCACCCTCGTTTTCTCATTTCCTTGTCTCCACCGTCTTGTCTGCAAGATTTAAACAGCATATTCCCTCCAGATTGGACAAAAAGTTTTGTATAAAAATGTCACCATGCATTTATTTATACTTATACTCAAAGAAGATTAGAATTTGTAGAATGTATTCATGTTTGATGTCATATAGACTATTTCAGATGTCATTCCAGCATAGCAAATTAACATGAAATGGGAATCCTTCCCATCTGAAACCAGTCAGTGAGTGAAACCCACGGGAATTCTCTCTCTATATGCAGAACCTTTGAATTCCTGAAAATACATTAAAACAAGCCAGACAGCGTAAAAACCTTCGGATCCTACTTTGCGTCACATCAACACAATCTCAGTATCAGGTATTGTTATATGCATGCATGTGTGTATGTATTTGCCTGGCTGTTTTGTGTGCCTGACCTGTGGAAGGAGCGGTGGATTATTGCAGAAATGTATCTGGGGATATGAGAGCGGTATACTTTTGTGATGCACAGGTTTTCAGGGGACATTGATAATCCACAGCGTTAAGACAAATCTTTGAAAAATAAGGTACACTGTCTGCATTCAAGGAAATAGGATTGAAGCTGCACTCACTGTATTTGATTCCCCAAGGCATGATAACATGATTTTTGGATTACTGCATTATAGAAAGTGTCACCCAGGGCCTGTGGGAAAAGCAGCAGGTACACAGTATGGAAGCAGGGTAAGTTTTAGGTTTCTGAGCTTTTCTTATGTGAGCATCTATCCCTTCTTAAAAATAAATTATATCCGTCATTCCTATGTCAATTTTGAAGCTCCCAACAAACGTTTTTTTTTTACCTCTAAGGAGTAATGTTGCAATCCAAGTGTTAAAAAATAAAACGCAGCACAAATCCAAATAAAATGTGTTAAATCTTTCATATTTGGAGTTTTTAATATATCCTTTATGTAAATAACTGCAGCAGAGAGTTAACTACAGATTTCTTTGAATTAGGTAAGCAGATCACTGAACCGATTCTGACACATTTACCCTTTTACTTGCACTCAGTTGTTATGGGCATGACATGAAGCCAACAACGCCAAAGTGGATGGTAGTCTGATGGCCTGTGTCTCACCCTCATCCCCATTTTAGCAACCTTTGTTGACCCACTTCTCCTAGCCCATCCTCCTGAAACACCAGCAGAATTGACATAAGGGACCAAAGCAAAATAGCAGGTGCTAAAAGTTTGACAGCGTAGACTGCATATATGTGTTCCCTGGAACGTGAGGTGTAAGGGAGGGTGCTGGAGTTGTATCGACTTGGCATTAAGCCTCCAAGATAACACACCATCTCTAGCAGGCATACTCTCTTGGCCGAGGAGAGTTGGGGTGAGTTGGTTTGGGAGGGGGGAGATAGTCCCATGCTTGAGCTCATCAACAAACCAGCCACCAAGACAGTAACCGAACCCAGCTCACCCCTGGTTCTCTGTCCTTTCCCATAGCACTATTACTGCCAAACAAGCTGGGCTTTTATCACATTGCTAATCCTGACTCAGAAACTGCATTTCAGGAGGACCCTTTATTTTTTCTCCTTTTGCCGTTTTTTTTTTGGACTGGGAACACAAACAGATTTACACCACAGGCGTATTCTGCTGCTGCTCCTGCCTCAATGTGGTTAAATCAGTGAGTCAGAAGTGAGAATGTAGAGTTTTAACACTTCTCTCTCCTGGTATGAAAGCTTCTAGAGCAACATAGAGGAAAGCCCTAACTGACTTACTGTCTACCAACCAGAGGCATATGCTAGTGGGAGGGAGGATATGTAGACATGATTAATGGTTTAAAGTTGACCCCCCCAGTGAAACAGGGATGTTGCCTGAGCATCTCCTCTAGGGAGTAGGGACTACTTTCACATTGCTAGAAGGCTCTCAGATGCCCCTTTCTGTTATACAAAAAGCATAATTGCAGCCCTCTTTAAGACCTCATTTATTTCTACAGTGGTGCTTGAAAGTTTGTGAACCCTTTCTGCATAAATATGAACTGAAACATCATCAAATTTTCACACAAGTCCTCAAAGTAGATAAAGAGAACCCAGTTAAATAAATGAGACAAAATATTTCACTTGATCATTTATTTAAAGAGTAAAATGATCCAATATTACACATCTGTCATATAGTATGTGAACCTCTACAATTAGCAGGTAATTTGAAGGTGAAATGAGAGTGAGGTGTTTTCAATCAGTGGTATGACAATCAGGTGTGAGTGAGCACCCTGTGTTATTTAAAGAACATGGATTTATCGAAGTGTTAACACATTTGTGCTATGACACACGTCCATTTGTGGAAGTGTATCGTGGCACAAACAAAGGAGATTACTGAGGACCTCATCAAAGGGTTGTTGATGCTCATCAGGCTGGAAAAGGTTACAAAACCATCTCTAAAGAGTTCAGACTCCACCAAACCACAGTTAGACAGATTGTGTACAAATGGAGGAAATTTAAGATCATTGCTACCCTCCCCGAGTGACTAATATCACTCCAAGAGAAAGGCGTGTAATAGTTGGTCAGGTCACAAAGGACCCCGGGGGTAACTTCTAAGCAACTGAAGGCCTCTCTTGCACTGGCTAATGTTAATGTTCATGAGTCCACCGTCAGGAGAACATTGAACAACAATGGTGTGCATGGCAGGGTTGCAAGGAGAAAGCCACTGCTCTGTAAAAACATTGCTGCTCATCTGCAGTTTGCTAAAGGTCGCATGGACAAGCTAGAAGGCTATTGGAAAAATGTCTTGTGGACGGATGAGACCAAAATAGAACTTTTTAGTTTGAATGAGCAGCGTTGTTTGGAGAAAGGAAAACACTGAATTCCAGCATAAGAACCTTATCTGTGAAACATGGTAGTGGTAGTATCATGGTTTGGGCCTGTTTTGCTGCATCTGGGCCAGAACGGCTTGCTATTATTGATGGAACAATGAATTCTGAATTATACCAGCAAATACCAAAGAAAAATGTCAGGACATCTGTCCATGAACTGAATCTCATGATCAAGTGGGTCATGCAGAAAGACAACAATCCTAAGCACACAAGTTGTTCTACATAAGAATGGTTAAGGAAGAATAAAGTTAATGTTTTGGAATGGCCAAGTCAAAGTCCTGACCTTAAACCAGTTGAGATGTTGTGGAAAAACCTGAAGTGAGCAGAAACCCACCAAATACCGGAAATGTTTAGTTGCAGTTATTGCTGCAGAAGGGGGTCACACCAGATACTGAAATGAAAGGTTCACATACTTTTGCCACTGACAGATATGTAATATTGGATCATTTTCCTCCTTAAATAAATGACCAAGTGAAATATTTTTGTCTCATTTATTTACCTGGGTTATCTTTATCTACGTTGAGGACTTGTGTGAAAATTTGATGTTTCAGTTCATATTTATGCAGAAATGTAGACAATTCTAAAGGGTTCACAAACTTTGAAGCACCACTGTATACTGGACATGTTTTAGTCAATATTATCATGTCTTTTTAGCGAATTGTGCAATTTTATATAAACTAGTTGATAAAATGCCAAATTATTCACTGAAAAGGCTGATATTTTTGCTCTGAAGAAATGCATCCAGCAGCCATTAGATATAATTAGAGACCACAGAATGCTTTTGTATTAAAACATTTGCAGCAATTTGGCAGCTGTATAATTTAGATGTACTGGATCATGCCATGCACATACATGAAAACACACACACATGCATGCGCATGGTCACACACAATCATATACACTTGTAGGCGTTTATGCACATGCGCTCGTATATGCACACACAGAGGGACCTCAGTGCAGCGGACACCTTCAATATTGAACCCAGACCCAGGCCTGGTCTCTGTATTTACATCTAAATGGTCTACAACAATCTGCGGCCCCTTTCGTCTGCTCTGTCCCTCCAGCCGTCTGGGACTAGGGAAAAGAGAGCTGCTAGTCAGATGGGGGGACCACATCAGATGGGCTCCCGTGGTTATGGAGCCAAACGCTTCGAAGGAAGAGGGAAGAGGCTGCTTGCCTGGCAGCCACTGAAACAGCAGGGACTCCCACATAGCATGGAAGTGGTCCATGGTTTGGTCTCCTTCTCTGACTGGAGAGCAGAGGAGAGTTGTAAAGGACTGAGTGAAAGGCCTTCATGTCTAATAACTGAGAGTAACGCTGACGTCTTACAAGGGAAGGCCCACTCATGTGTGGCTTGCAAATAAACTAATGGGGACAGTTTAGTCAGGTTTCCTTGAAGAGTGCAGAGAACCGGGTCTTTTCCTTGTGGGTAGAGGTGTCATATTTAACAAGTGTATATGTGGATGTGGAGGGGTGGGTGTCAATGATAAGAAATTATGAACAGCAGTGAGCATGCATATCCAAGTCACATGGTGGATGGAGTCTGCCTGTATTTGTTCCTTATGATCGTCTGTCGAGTGTTTGTGTGTCCTTCTGTGCTGGCGGGTCAGATATGGTGGAGGTCTAGACACATGGACCAAACATTCTGTCTGATGGAGGAGCACTTGTGTTGAGGTTAATCTGACGGTTGTAGACCTTGATAGAACAGAAAAGGCGAGACAGGCTGGACACATACCCAGTGTGAATGGTCCAGACATTTAAAAAATCTGGTGTATGTTGAGCGACTGAAGCCACTAGAAAATTAGCTCCTCTTTCTCTCATGTGGGTACACACACAGTGTGAAATGAATAGTTGTAAAGTGTGTCGTTTCACCTGTAATCAAAGTGAAACAAAAGAAACCATGTTTGATGGTTCAACTCATGACCCAGTCAGAGAAAGGGGCATACCTCATTTTTTCCTTGATGATTCATAGGCATTAATAACAATACTATTTAAGTTCCATGTCATTACAACTCCCCAGTTTTCTCTTCAGCCTGTTAAAGGTGAAATTTTTCTGCTGACCGTTAGATGAGACAATAAATACCACTGTCATGTCTAATGTAAATAATGTGTGTATTGAGCAGGACCTAGAACTCAGTTAGCTTAGCTTAAAACTACCTATGCATGTAATTTCCATGAAATGTCAAACTGCTGGGAATGGTGGTAGGTAAGGCAGTCGGCAATTGCTGACTGTCTAAAAACCCTATGGTTGGTGGTTCGTGTCCCAGTCCGTCCTTAGTGCTGGTCCCAGGTTGCGTCAGGCTGGGAATCCTGTGTAAAATCCTTGCCAAATCAAATATGCTCCTCAGGCAGAGATGATCCACTGTGGCGACCCTGAAAGGGAGCAACCAAAAGAAGCTTACTGTTGTTTTTGTACTTTGGTTTTGCACTTAAATATTTGCTCTGTTAAGCTAACCAGCTGCTGGCCCAGCAACATATTTACTCTAAACATATGCGAATGGTTTCAACAGTGGAAGATCTAGAAAATTTTACAGGCGGCAACAGAGGGGTGGCAAACGCTTTTCGCAGGGTGGCATAATATCTCAGAGGAAAGGTTGGAGGGTGGGGGAGGAAGTTTGTTGCAGTACCATAGTAGTTATGTTTACTATTATTATTGAACAATTGAGATAGGGCTGGCTGGTAGTTGGGAAGCAGCTGGGGGGCAATCTCTACAATAGGGGGTGAGTTTCCCCCCTTGCTCCCCTATAGGTCTGGTTATCAGTATTATCAACTAAAAGCCAATTCATATATTTCATGTCTGTCTCTATGTTTGCAGGCTGGTGATAGAACTGTGCATGGACAAGAAAAGCAAACTAACGAATCATTTCATACATCAAAGGTTAGTATTATTGATTTCAGCATCCTTAGCACTGCTCTTCTTAAGCAGTTATACATACAGTTTAATTTTCTTCACTTTTTCATGTTGTTCTGTCAAATACAACACTTCTTCTCACTATTGCTACTGTCTAGAGTTGCCATCATGTTTGTAGTGCACATCTGTGGAACGTGTCCGTGTAAATGTCGCCAGCTGAAGTATGCATAGGGGCGCAGGTGGAAAGTATAAATTGGTCTCTTGAGATGACAGAAAATAATCAAAATTCCCAAAATGTTGAAATGTTCCTTTAAGTTAGTAAGTGAAGTCAGAATTATATGACATTTTGTTTAGTTTTATAGTCTAATTTTTAAGAATTATTGTAGTATGTTACAGCAAAGGTACACCGTGACAGTGCGGGGAACAGCATGTTTGCATGGTGACACCCCAACAATAACTGTCCTTCACAGCTCTGATGGCTGCATCAAGGGGATCCCCAATGATACCAACCTTCATTTCAAAACATGATCTGGCAGCGGAGGACACACCAGTCTAAGATCTTCCACCCCTGGTTAAAGAATGTTCCCCACCTCCTCAACAGTACCATGAGCAATCACACCTCTTATGCAGAGGCAGAAAAAAGGGGAGCCCCAGGCTGATGTGGTCTTCATATATATGTGTGAGTGTGGGTCTCTATGCGTTTCTGCTGTGTGTATGCGTGTGTGTGTGTCTGTGTGCGTATGTGTATGTGAATAGCTGCGTGGAGGACAATGCAACACGTTAAACCAACGTGGGAGGTGTGAAGACAGGGGATCTGCTGCAGAAAGAAGAAAACTGCTTTAGTTTTGTTTTCATGTCTTGCAATTAATTATGTTCATTGTTAGGCTTTTTTTGGTTTTGCTATATGCTTGTAAAGTTAATTGGTAGATGTCAGAAATATTAAGAGACTCACTATGGAAAGACAACCACAGTTACATACATTGAACCCTTGTGTACACAACCTTAACAACAATACATTAGGAAGCCCCAGCACATACAATAATCATTTTGCACTATAGAGAAGATAAGGAAAGTGGGGCAAGTAGTGTAGAATCCATGAGAACTTTGACATTTTTAATTAGACACTACATTTTTAAATGACTCATGTAGGTGTTGAGGACAAGACTATGGTTTATGTCACCTGTGTGGTTAACGGTGGTTAGCAGTCACTCAGAGCTGCAGAGGATGTGAGTGGGTGGGCTTGCACCACCGTAAAGCTATTTCTCTTTCACTTTATCAACAGAATTTCACTGTATCTAATTCAAAATCACTCAGAGTGAGTCATATTTTAATATATAAATGTTATACATCTATATTATATATTTTTACCCCAGTGACATGGCATCTGAGGCACAGTGTCCATACCTTGACTGATATGGTCTTTTTATACAGTTTTATGTGACAGAGTTTATCATCAATACTGTAGCGCAATACTTTCCATATCATTGTAATTTAACATTTGATCATTGCCACAGCTCAGTTGACCTTTTTGACAGCAGCACAGCATTTTACTTGTGAGCCCAGGTGTTACTAAATAACATTTATGATGGCTCTGTTTAATTCAAATGTCCCAGTAAGCTGTGACAGCATGATAGTGAAACAGCATGCACAATAACAGATCCCTGAAACTGAGGCAGCTACAGTGAATGAAATTTTATTATTTACACGTTTTTCCTACTATGACATGTCAAGAAGTTTTCTGTAAAAAAGGCATTTAGGCAGATAATGAAAGCACTATATGTTCTCTTGTTTTGTTAATATCTGAACTAATGAATTGATGGTGTAAGTAAACTAATTTGTGACATTATTCAGTGCAGGTATGACATGTTTCATGCACAGTGCCTACATGTCACCTGTCAGTGACCTGTACATTTCTGGTAGGTGGTATGACCTTTTGTTTTAGCTGGTGGTTAGTTAGCTACAGTAGGAAAGAGGAAATTATTTTTGTTTTTCTCTGTAGTTTTCTCTGGAGTACTTCACAGGACATCACACTGTTATTAGCATTAATGTATTTTAACCTGTTTGGAATATCAAATCTGCCTTTATAATAATGTGGACAATAGAAGGATGAGAGTAACTGATGGGAGAAAGAGATGCAACAAATATCCTTAGCCAGATGGAAACTGGAGACATTGCAGTTCATTATGAGTGCCTTAATAATTTGGCCACCAATGCTCCCTTCTTTTCTTTAACCGTGTAGTGTCTTTTCTATTTGTTATCTCTAACATGAGATAGTATGAGATTAGATACGTAATTCAAGGCAAGTTTATAACATCTATGCTTAAACCGATAACACAAGGCATCAACCAACTCAGCTGACTGTTAGGAACATTCTGCTTTCTGCTCTTTGTAGCTTTCTGACTGTCATAAACAGGGTCACTATTTCCTGTCTCCTCCTTCTGTACATTTGAGCTAATGTAGCTTAACCATGATTCCGACTACATGATTAAAATGCGTGTGTGTGTACTGTATGTGTGTGATGCTGCAGCCTGTTGGCCTTTATCCTTACCAAGGCCAGAAGGCATGCTCCCCAAGTCCTGCCAGCTTCTCCACAGTTTGGGGCCACTGATGTCAGAATGGCAGGAGCTTGTAGGCGGCTGCTATTAGTGAGTCCTCTTCACGCCGGATCCTGGAGTTCCATCAGCTGGTTGTGTAACTTCTTTCTTTTGGGACAGGGAGGGGGATGCATGTATGTGTTGTGTGTGTGTGTGTGTGTGTGTGTGTTCAGAAGTGGGGGGAGGCGTGAGGAGTTGGGGGGTAACTTTTGGCTCTGAACAAGTAGACCTTCATCAGCAGTATGTATCTGTTATTAAATTAATATCAAATCTTGCAATGTTTGAGCTAGATAGTAACTCCAGTAAGCACTTTGAAATAAAACACAAAACACATTTTGATGAGTACACCTCTGAACAGCTGTCCACCCCACGTCTGTGTTTATGGTTCAGTCCTGTCTCCTGTATAGAGCAGCAGCAGGGGCGAACCATCACATTTGGTGCCCAGCGTGGGGGCGGTTGGTGAGCTGTCGAGCTCCAACTATCCCATGGAGCTTTTCTTCTGTCTTTTCAGTACAATTTTGACTAACCTCATTTGCATCTGCTAATTAGATCCTGTTAGCATAATTCATACACATGACACCCTTTTGAAGCTAATGAATAGATACATCTCCAGACAACTTGCAAAGCGCATTTAATGAGACTCAACTTACTCAAGATTGCCTGTTACTGTGAAGAAGAAAGTTGAGGAAGAAAATCAGAGACATTACATTTTGTGCCTAAAAGTCAGGTGGGAGTTATACAGTATTAAAACTTGATAATGTAGTAATATTTGCAAGATGATAGATCCAATGATGTACTGTGCACTAATAATGTTTTTTTCCTTTCACACTGAATAAAAAGTTTTAAAAAATTGTCCATCCATTTGTAATAATGTGAAGGGACACTACAGATGGTACAACATGTATTATAATACTGACATCCTGAACCATCCATTTCTATTTGGATAAGCTATATGCAAAACATTAAAATATGAATATTCATTAGTAGAAATGGTAAATATGATTCATCTTATACAGCTGGGTATTATTCACACAGATGTAATGTGTAGAATAGGGCAGAGCCTTCCTGCCAGGTTGTCAAAACAGGAAAATAACAGCTCGCTGTGTATGTACATACTTGAGCTGCTGATTTCCCCATTATCAGAATGTATTCCTGATGAGAGTTCACAGCTTTCACAATGATCCCCTTCAGAGTTGGGTCACCACAGGAGGTAAGTCTACAACTTAAACCACAGCTCTCCAGGCTATCTATTTTCAGCATCTCTGCTAAGATCATATTGGGTCATATGTTAATGGATACAACACTTTTTCCTCACCTTTTCTAAAATGCTACATTGCTTTTAAATATTTCTCAAGTGTAAAGACTGCTCTCCTTTGATAGTTGCCACAACAGAATAAGGAGAATCAGCAACACAACACCAACATGTACATGTAGATGTGATGTTATGATTTGGAGAAATTATTATTGATTATATAAAATGAAGACAAACCTGGCACTAACATTTCTGAAATACAAACTCAGATCTGTATATACTTTTTAGTTCACAAATGAAAATAAATAATTTCTTTTTGATGAAACATATTTTCAGAGACTCAAACGAAGTCTCTGCTGTTACAATTGTTTGTAGTCTATTTGTAATGTTCTGTAGCTGGATCAAAAACAAATTTGTGGACATCTGGGTATTAAAGCAAAGATGAGTAAATGCTATTATGAAGTGGTTTCATGAATAAAGCCTCCTTTTTGCAGCTGCTGTTCATCTTCTAACATGTAGTATCAGTGCTACTGCAATAACTCTGCAGGTCACTTTTTCAAGTTATTGATTATATTCTGAAACTGTCAACCAGTTTCCTTATCAAGGCATGAAAAAAATTATTGACATGAAACCTTGGCAGATATTCTGTACATATTAAAAACGCTTTGAGATTTCTTTTGCAAAACACAGAATGTTTGTATAACTGAAGAGATGTTGAACTATATGTGGAGATTCTAGATCATCTACATAGTTGGTGAGGTAGATCATGTATTTTTTCTAGAAGCCAATAAAAAACAGCATAAACAGCTGCCTGAAGTTACTACTTTTAAAGACCCAAACATTTATGTATACTGATGTATTTCATTTTCCATTTTCCTTCCGTTTCATTTTTTTATTTGTCTGGTGTACATTGAAAGCATTCTGCTGTGTTACTTTCAAGTGAAAGCAATTTAGTGAATTAGCATTTTGGGCAAGAAACAAATTACATTAACCAGTGAGTTTCAAAGACAAACTTTCTCCAGCATTGCCTTTTATTCACTATAATTTGTGTCAAAATATTAATCTCGTATTTAGAACTTAAAAATATACATTCCCCATATAACCACTTAGTTTGATTAGCATAAATTCATTTCCACATTTAGAGGCTGTAGCATGGAGTGTTGGAGTTCTGCTGTCATTCTGCTGTGGAGCTCCACCTGGCTGATTCAGTGAGGACCCAGCAGGGAGTCTTGAATCATCTCAGCTGAGGCCTCATGGCTTGGCCTGGCTGGAGCCCTCATGATGTGATACCGTAGTGAGCCAGAGCTTGTGTTTGTGCCTTGTGCTTGTGAGTGTGGGTGCATTTGTCTGTGTGGCTGTGTTTCTGTGAGTCTGTGTGTTCATGGATTTTGTCTGTGTGGGTCTTTGTATGTCTATATGTGTGTATGCATAGTGATGTGTGTACTTATGTACACGAGCGCACTTGTGTGTGTGGTCAAATGAACAAGTGTATGTGCACTCGAGTGTGTGTGTGTTTGCTCCCGTCTGCTCCCTCCAACCGGTTGATCTTTCACATTTCGCACGGGCAGGAGGGACAGGAGGCTGCCAGGCTGCGCCCGGAGCCTGGGTACAGTACGGTTAGCAATGCCCGGCATTCATTAGCACCTCCCAAGCTGTCTGCACTTTTACCAAACGCTCTAGCTAGCTATCATGCACTGGCTCCCTGCTCCCTGCTCTCGTCACCCCAGTAAAGGCCTTCACTATGCGTTGGCTCTACTCAGCCACAGCTGAGGCCTCCAGTCTTGGCTCAGGCCATTGCAACTTTGTTACAGTTCAGCACAGTGACACAATAGGAAGTCAGGCAGCTTTGACAGAGTTCACAGAACTTTATAGAGGAAGATTTAAATTCCCATTGTCTTCTTTAATCCTGAGTTACTTAATCCTCTGTTTCATGCAAGGTTCAATGGGACATGGTAGAGAATATACATACAAATCTACTATGTACAGTCCTCATACTTGATATCACTTATGGTTCTACTTGAGTTTTCTGTTTCCTCAGGGAAAAGTGCTAGCAGGAAGAAGTTACTGTAATAATTAGATCTTTTTCCGCCATTGTCCAAATTTCTGTGAGGTCAGTAACTACAATCAGTGATGGGTTCTGCCTTATTTTCTATATTAACTAATAATATGGTTAGAGATACATCAAATGAAATATTAATGTAATGCATTCTAAATAAGGCGCACAGGTGGCCTAATTCCCATCCACTACAAAAGTGCTCATGAGGGAAAACAACAAAAAACTGCCCATGCCCTCATACAAGCACAAAAACATCTTTAAA
Source organism: Sandelia bainsii (assembly GCA_032362345.1). NCBI lineage: Eukaryota > Metazoa > Chordata > Actinopteri > Anabantiformes > Anabantidae > Sandelia > Sandelia bainsii. The sequence continues at coordinate 7,790,953 of JAUMHL010000003.1, read as the reverse complement.
ATGCATTTATGCATGTGTGACCAGAAGAAGAGGCTCCTTACACACACAGTTAGGATTCTGCTGAGTGGGTCACTTAGTTTTTTACACTTTACACGATCATATGACTTAATGACAGTTCTCAGCAAAGGCGAGAAAGAGCAGAGAGGGAGGAGGGAGCTAAAAAATCAGACCTCAGGACTGAAGCTGTGATTCTACGGCAGGCAACATTACACAAGGTGTGTCTCACCTCACCACCACCTCACATCTCTTTGTTTTACACTTCCAAAACTCCCCTCTCTCTCTCACTGATTTTCTCTCCCATCTCATATGTTCTCTCTCTCCTCCTTCTCCTCTCATTTGATCCTCTCTCTTTCCCTCACAGGCTCAACAGGCTGGGAATACCTCAGAGAGCTGTGACCAGGGTGCAAAGAACACAGCAGGAGTGGTATTTGCCGGTCTTGGCACTTCCCCAGCCAACTCCATTAAAGGATGAATATAGTCGGTCTGAAGTGCCTCTGCAAACCCCTTCAATTTAAACTTCTAAAACTCTTTCATGGCACGACAACCGTAATTTCCTTTGACTAGAGCGTTGTATAATTTAATAGGTCAAGTTTACTCAATCACTGTGTGTCAGGCAACATGTCAGATTTGAAATAATAATGGAGCACGGTGGAACAGTAACACTATAATAAGTCTGGCGGAGAGAGAGGTTTTGCTTAGTGATCTTTAGAGGACGTTAGAGGTGAGCATTGGTCAGACATTAAGGATATGGTGGGACAGTGGAGAGGAGATCATGTGGGCTCTGCTCCATTGGTGGTGTCAGGAGGTTGCATGATCTCCTCCGTAATCTTATTCTTCATATATGTCTATAATCTATAGTGTTTTTAATTCTTACAATTGTACTGCATTTTGTATTATTAATCACATTCTGAAAAGGAGCTGGTCGATATCAAAGAACTGTAGTGGATCAAAAACACAGTATCTGCCTCTAAAATGTATGAAAGTATGAAGTAACAGAAAATGGAATAGAATTAAATAAAATTTATTTTTTCTTAAGTACAATACTTACTACTAAACAGCTATATTTTATTTAAATGAATGTACTGTCATTGTGATTGTATATCTACTATGTATACATCTATTGCACGTCTGTCCTAGAAGATGGATACCATCTCTGTTGCTCTCCCTGAGGTTTTTTCAGATTTTTTCCACATTAAATGTTTTTTTGGGAGACTTTTTATCCATCCAGTAGGAGAGTCTGAGGACAGCTGATGCTGTATGTTGTACATCTTGCAAAGCTCAATGAGGAAAATTTGTGATTTATGATATTGGACAAAAAAAACAAAACATTTTGATTTTATTTTATTTGAAGGGTACTATACAGGGTTTTCTTTGACATGAAGACATTATATTCATAAAATCATAAAAAGTCTCAGTATCTGCAACAAAACAATTTCATTGAGAAAATTATCTTTGACATAAAAACAAATTTACTGCATGTTTTTGCAGATTGAAAAGAGGTCTGGGACACTAATTAATGGATCTTTTAATTGTATAACAGATACTTTCATTATAATATAGAGTATCTCTTCTCCGTGGCAACAGTCTCACCTCAGGCAGCTGCTATCTTGAGTTCGCAAATTAGGTGAAAGCAATCAGTGCACCACATATAGGTAAGCAACACCTCTGGTCATAGAAATAATTATACACAGCAAGGTTCTAAAGGGTGTTATAGTTCATATAAGGTTGGCTCAAACATTTATTTAAGTTTATTGACTTTTTCAGTCTATAACTCTTGCCTCACAAGTAGTTATTTTACACACTAAATATATTTATTTAAGTACTGTATGTGTGATGGTCAGTATGACACTATGACAATAATCTATCCATCATTGTCAGTGAAATAATTCATTACTGTGCCAGTCAATCATTGATTTGTTTAAATTAAACTCTTTGGAAGAAGAAGCTGAGTGCTTTGTGGAACGATGTTTTCAAAATAGACCTCTATGTAATTAATTAGTGTTTATGTATACGGCATTGTAATACAATATTTGTAGACGACGAATGATGATAAGACTGTCTGGTGATTAGTGGAGGTGTAGTGTTTTTTTAGGGTGTACACTTCAGCATCTTAGTTTGATTGCAAAGAGCATTTTGGTTTTCAATTTTTGACACCGGCTTAGAATTATAGAAATTATCCTAAAGCTCTTAAAGGGTATGTTCATTTTCTTTAGTGTTAACAAGCGTAATCAGAGTTCCAACAAAGGCACCAGCATAAAAAAGCTATCAAACAAGACATTTAAAATGACTTGGAGTTTCCGATCAATGTTTGCTCAACCATAACCCTTGTAATTCACTCTCACTCCTAGTTGTCAGTCTCATTTTCTTTAGCAGCACCATAATGCACGCCTGCAGGCTACCATAAATGTTGGGGGTTTTAAAGAGCACAGTAATATGGACTGAAGGTTTATGTCATGGTTTTGTTGTGCTTGTTTAAAGCACAACATGTTTAGTATTGAATGTAATGTTCTCACAGAAGAACACTACTCGAATTCACTGCAGCATGCTGCACACCCCGACAAACACTTAAAATGTAGTTTCAGGCTAAACATCTCAATAGAAGACAATTCAAGAAAAGCAGTTCCAAGACATCCTGCAATAGGAGGGGTCTAATGAAATGCAATAGGGAATGTATTTAACTACAGAGCCACATCTTTCTCAATACACTAATGACAGAAGATGGATGGGGAGGGAGCAGAGAATCTGAAAACTAATTAACACTTAAATGCATGATAGGGCTGTCATGTCTGTTATGTTGAGGAGTTTAACAATTTAGTTCCATAGACTTGATTTTCTAATTTGTATTTTCATTGACTTATTTATATATTGCATATTGTAATTACATTTTTGATGTTTCAGTGTATTTTAATTATATAAGTTGTCAAACTTGAAGACAAATCACAAATTTATTTTGTACTTTGCACCAGTTTAATTTAATATTTTCCCACTAGGGAGAAAAAACAGAGAAAACAAGGCTCCTCACAAACATGAAAAGCGAGTGAGACAAAGCTGTTTTTTTGGATCTGCAAACATCCGCAGTGGCAAAGCTGCAAAAAGGCCACCGCTGACTTGAACTAATTTTAGGTGATGCCATGCGCACAGGACAACCTGCTGGGCCCAAAATGGGCCTTTGCCATGCCATGACAAACAAGTAGTGGGCGAAAAGAGAAAGGGAAAATTGATAAATGCAGCAGCCCACGCCAGTTTTCTTTTCCAAGTGAACAATACCATCATTGTTCAGCAGGGGCTCTGGCACGACTTACATGGTGGCGGTTGATTGTTTTGTAAAATCAACAACTTAGAAAATAGATTTCTGAGATTTCTGGCTCCATATTCCAATGTGGGTAGACTACATACATCTTTTTAAAACAATGTCACCTTAACACGCACACAGAAAGTAAAAAATAGAAGTAATATTTATTTGTATTACAGTTATATATGTTTTCTTTTATATACATATATGTATATTTCTTTGAAGTCTTATATGGACAGGATGGGCCTTCTGCCTCCTTCTGTCTGTGTCTGCCCCAAGTCAGTTCCCTTTCTCTTCCAGCTCACCGTGAGCTGTTTGGGCAGATGCTAAATTTGAACAGCGTACCATGTCCTGGCTCCCCGGATCCACCCCTCACTCCACATTCAGCACATTGGCCTTTGTCTGCTTTAATTGAGCCCCCCACTCCATTTAATGGTCTGTTTAATACTTATTGAAACAGAGCTAGTGCTGGAGGTTAAATACATCTTAATGCACTACGTTAATCCTTTCATTAAAAGAAATGTAAGGCTTGTTGAAAGCTGCAAAATTGCCTCCATTAATTAGGGGGTCTCTCTGCCCCATCGCGGTGCTTGGCCAAGCCGTGTGTCACCACTTTAAATGGTGAGAGAGGGGTGCAGAAAGAGAGGCCGCCGGCTGTACAAGCTGCTAATACAACTGGCAGAACTGGATAAAAGGGGATCCAGTGTTATGTTATAGCTGGGCATCAAAAGAAGCCACGATTGCACAAGCTTCGCTGCACTATGCTCTCTGTGATAAAATCTCATAGTTGTTTGTAGGAATTGAGATGAGATTTTTTTTTATTCTAAGAAAGTATTAAATAGGTACTGAAAATGTTTTTCAATGGCAACCACTTTTCAATCATACTCATTCTGTCCCTGTTTTATATTGCCATTTAATTCAGTGTGCTTGATCTATGTGATTAAAAACTGTTGTATGATACAGAAGTTACATGATTTAATCCTTTCCCACACTTAATTTTAAGTATTTTTCATGAATAGTATATTTTAGATTAAAATTCACCTAGTTTGCACTTCTACTACATCCTCTACCTTGAGACTCATAATTGCTAATCATAGGAATTTACCAGTTAGGATAATTTGTTTGTTTTTCACAGGGTGAAGAGCTGGCACTGCAGTATTTTGATCCATTGCGCTGCTGTTCTTGACTCCTGTACAGAATGGCCCTCTCTCTATAGTGAGGTGGGCAAACCCAGCATAGTCTTGTCTGGGCTCCAAGCCATGCTCTACGGGTGAGGGCGTGTGGTCGCAACACTCCTACGCCCCACATTCCCACCCCTTCCTCCTCACTCCCATGCTTTCACCCACAACCAAATCCAGCTTCTTCAACCTCCCATCCTCTTCTGTTACGCTGTGCTTTGCACTGAGTGTCCGCTTTTGTTTCCTCCTCTACCAGCTTTATTTCAGTAGGTAAGAGCTTGAAGGGTCATGTCAGGCAACAGAAAGGGAAGACCTACAGCATTTCTATAAAAGCATTTCAGGTTGTGCCAGATACACCATATACAGTCTCTTAAGCTCCAAAACAATTATCAACAACATTATTGTCGATTATATGATGCCACTGACACAGGAGAAGTCTAAGGCCGCTGAGGACAAGTCCTCTCTGGAGTCAGATAAGCAGATTGCAGTCATCTTGATCGCTGCTCTACCACCACCCCCCGACAACCAAACCCCCCCCCCCCCACCCCCACACATCCCCCGCCCTGCTGCTGCACTCCGCTTTAATTTCTCGACACTTTGAGAGCTTTTCTCACTGTATATTTTATCACTTTTTCTTAAGACTTGCGCTCAGCTACGCCTCAGCTCCTTTTAAAATACAGAGCCAAAAAACAAGACAACTCGCTCCTTGGATTCTCTCTCCCGTCCTCTCTCTCATCCCATTGTGAACAGGCTTATTGGAAAGAGCGCACTTAACAGAAGAATTTCACACTGTATTAGAAAAATGCATCTTTTCACACCTGTAAATATCTTGTCTAATCTGCTTGGTAACCAGCCCCTCTGAAGGAGGGCCACATGCTGTACAGCAGAGGGGAGATGGTGGAATTTGCTTCCATTGCCAGCATGAGAAACTGCATGGGCAATAATGTTAAACAGTAATACTGCAAATTATAGAAAATAAATTTTGATGAAAGTATAAGAAAACTGCATTGCTGTTTCTCTTGTTTTGGAAATGTGTGTCTGTGTGTATTCATTCATCCTTTGCTAAAAAAGAAATGTTAAATAAATAGCAGCAAACACCTTCTATTAATTCCTAACATGCGGTTGGTTAATGTTATGTGATTGAAGTGTGACAAAAAGTTGTGAGGTTTATTTATTTTTTTGTTGCTGTTGTGATGGAGCTGGTAGATCTGTGGGCGTGTAATCGCACTGAGGTAGAGACACTCGGAGAGACACTCAAAGACACACACATTACATCTCGACGTGCCAACAAGTTCAGGAGTGAAATCCTGTGGATGCGAGCACATGTAAAGTCATCATAACATTGGAACAAGGTTATCTGAGAAATGGCAGTTTATGTGGCAGTTTATGTTTTACCTTCATGAATAGAAAATATGCTGACTGATTGGGATGATTTTGCACATGTGCGAATACGCACTCATACACACACTTGTGTAAGTGAAGTACACGCAACATGTGCACGTAAATACACCCTGACACACTTCAAAAACAAAACTCTGGATCTCCTTGAAATTGATTCAAATATCACAATGTTAACAAACATTAACACATCAGATTCACGTTTTCAGGATTGTTGGTGAGTCCAAAGCTTCTCTTTTGTTAGACCACACAAGTCCTGACATGTAGCTATTGATCAATGCTCCAATCAGTCCATCAATTGACATTCATTTGACGAGCAGGTGAAATTTCAAACGGACAAGTGTCAGCATGCCCTGTACAGAACACTAAAGCCCCACTGCTACCTTTTCATTACCCCCTCTATGGTTCCCAGATATTTCTAATTGACTACACACACCCCTACACTACCCTCCTCCACAGCCTTCTTCCTTGTCCCTGGTCAGAGCAGTCCAGAATGGCAGTCGGTGGACCTTGGGAGAGTGGTCTCGGCTGGGGCCCCCTCACTAACACTCAGCCCAACGTGTTAATAGATCCAATGCCATCTTATTTTCGCACTTCTGTGAGACGGCAAGGGGTGGCCAGGCGGGATCAGCAGTCTGCTGCACTGAAAGAGCTTGAACAAGGGGGAGGAGGAGGAGGAGTGGATTGAAGAAGGGGACAGCGGTGGGTTCACAGCACTCCACCGAGGAGGTCAACAAGAAGGCAGGGGACACAAGTTCAACTGTGCAACACAGAATTATGGGATCATGGAGGGAGGAGTGCAGATGCACTGTAAGAATGAATGTGTGGATAGGTGGGTGGATGGACAGATACATGGTTGAACATGAAAGGGGAGGCAGTGCCACATCTGTACAGGTTTTGTACATTGTACAGTTGAAAAAAAGTACATGCAAAACTCATTTTCCACACCAGATAAACCGTATTAGTCATTTATTAAAATACTGAAAACATGAAGAGTGCCCTCCAGTGAAAACTGACAGCATCAGTCATTTTAGCAAATGTCCAATAATGACAAAATGTCAGCTTAGAAAACAGTTGAATTTTTACCTCACTGACTTGTAATGGTTTGGGAAGACACAGACAAACAATGATGTCCTGATACTGGCGTCAGATCAGAAAACCTATACATGGACAGGCATTTTTCTGACAAGGACCTCTTCCAGCTCCTTGAATTGTGACCAGCTAAAGCCTAATGTGAAGTAGTGTGGTGTTCCTATACAACTGATTAGGTTTGCTGTTGGGTTACTTGGTTGAACGTAATGTGTTGCTTTTACAGTGGATTTCACAATTTGTGTCCAGTCTTCTACCAACTGACAACTTTTAATTCTTTTAACTGCGATTAATCTGTGACACATATAGAGCTTAGCTGGAACAGAACCATAGAGGTGACACAACCATAAACATCAATGTGAGTCATTTTGGAAAAATCAGTGGGTATGTGTAACCTCGAAATGTACAGATACAGATTATAGTAATTGAAAATGAAGTGAGCACTTTTTGGTGGAACATCGCAGATTACAATACATTCTCTTTTACACCAAATCATAAAACAAAATTCTTTAGTCTAAATAATAAGTAATGTGCAGTTACTGTAGGTTTAGATTCAGGAAAATATGTGTAGAACAACAACATCGACCCAGACTCAGCTACACTGCTCTATTCGTTGTGTTACTTTAACTGCTTGTTAAAATTATTGTTTTGCTACAAGACATTAACTGGTTAACACCTCAGTCTTTTTGGTTGTTTCATTTCTGCATTTTAACATTTAAAACTGTTAAATTTATTTGAACATTGGCAGTGTGCAAGTAATAAAGAGCCTCATATTAAGAGAAGTGTAGTACATACTCGCTGAGGCGGGGAAACCTAATAAAATGCTGTTCAACATACTGTATAATTTCCGCTTTATTAGAATTAAAAATATCCGTGCATTAGCTACACTAGAAAAGAGCAAAAAACATTAGTTATCATGATTATTCCATTAAAAAATCAGATTAAATAAAACTAAATAAAATCTACCACAAAAGGGACTATTTTGTCATCAGCATTAACTGAATAGACTTAAAATGCAGCCATGCTGAGGGGTGGGGTGATGGGTATGATATGCACATTGAGTACAACTGTTTTTCTTGTTCTTACTATGTTGCCACTATTAATCAGCCGTTAGCAGATCTGCCTGCACTTATAAAACCACAACCGAAATGAACAAGTTTGAGCTGCTTGTCTGGGAGTTAACAAAAACCATTCTGGGAAATGGAAGGAGAATGAATGAAGGAGAAAAAGGAAATCATGCAAATGTAATTGTAATATCTGATCTACGCAGATGAGTGCATAATTATTCTAAATATTTTTGCTCTTGTATTATGTGGTTTTAAATTTTTATACTTTTTAGAAGAGGCACACGATAAGTCTTTTGGTTTGTTGGATATTCTTTTGATTGTATGAATATATCCTCATGTGTGATAGTTTAATCTATAATCCTTTGTTTGTAATTATATGGAACCTAACTAAACTAAACTAAACTTAATACAGTCTCTTGTGTATGCACATACAATGACCAGCATTGAGTGATATTCGCAGTTTCAACACCCAAGAGGCAACAGCAACAGCCACACTTTTTCTCCTGCCATTCATTTTCTTCTCGTGACACATGCCGCAAACAAGTCAGTCATGACAGACAAAAATGGTTTTTGATGAGTCTTAGCTTTTTTTTTGTTTAATCCTCAGAAGAATATGAAGAGATCAATTAATTCTTTGGAAAAAACACACTTGTTTTTGTATAAATGTACTGTATATATACATCTGGGGAAAAAATATATATACACTGTTTTTATTTAATTCAAGCACATTTTCTTTTTAGTAAATTTTTTGTAAATGTCGTCCATCTGAGGGTTTCTAATTTGGCAGGCTACTTCTTTCATTTTCCTCTCTTTTGATGTGAAAACACAGTACAATTGGTTGAATGTTTTGCATCACTTTCTATTTTGGCTAAACAATTCAAAACGTGACAAGGTTAAGTGCTTTAGTAAAAAAAAATCAAATCTCAATCAAAAAGACCACTGAAAGTGTTTTCTGATGCACCTGTTGTTCAGATTGTTTTGCAGTAGATGTAGAATCCCTTGTTCGCTTTGCAACACCCACATAGTATCAAAACATTAGTCATCAGTGTCACATCTGTCAGTCCTAAGGGGTCGCTCCAAAGTCATAAGTGTTTTCTTTGTGTTTGTTTTTCACTGAAGTGTGATATACCTAGTGCTTGTGCTTCTTCGTGTGATTTCTGATAAGTTGCAAAGTACAGGGTGTTGCAGATTGTTGTTGTGGGTTTAGCACTAGCGCGATAATGTAAGCCAGTTTCATTTTAACCAGAGATGAAAGTGTGCACTCTGTTTTTGGGTTTATATGAATAAAGGTCTGTGTAAGAAGTTTTTTTTTATTTTTTTATCACGTTTAGCTCTGATGGCAGACATATCTTCCTCTCACTTGTGTCAGAAAGCCTGATTAGCTGATTAGGTCTTTCTGATCCTTTCAGATTGTATTCCCGAGATGTAAAGGTTAGAAAGATCATAAAGTATAAAAGTTTACATAGACACTCTGAAGTGTCAGAAGGAAGAAAGGAGAAAAAGGGGGGGTGGAAGGGGGGTAGTGAAGGAGGAGCAGAGTTTGGCTCTGAGCCAAGTGTGTCTCAAGCATTTTGGGTCCTCACCTTCCGCTGCCCCTGTCAGGCTGGTCATGGTCTCCCTCTCTAGGCATCAGAGATGCAACGTGACAGCCAGGGTGGCTTCCATGTCAGTGAGGTGAGACTAGGTTCTCCGGCTAGATGCCCTGACCAGGACCACCCCTTTGGGTATGCTGTGTGTGAAAACAGAAAAAAAAATCCTCACGCTACAGTGTCTCACCATGATTATATTGTCAGTGCCCCCCCCACATGTAAGATATCCCCTCCTCCTCCTCCTCCTCATGCCATCCTTTAGCTTCTCAGAGATCCAACAGTGGCAGATTAGGATGCTGTCATCAAAGTGGCAGAGTGTTAAAACATCCATTAAGCTTTTAATTGAAGAGACGGTAGGATGGGGCGAAGAAGCATGTGATGTTGTGTGCGTTGGTATGACAGAGCTCGTCTTGCAGAGGTGAGAAGTGACAGAGACTTGTCAAAGGTCACAGTCGGCCAGAGGCCAGCCCCACTACGCTGTCAATCCATGGATGCTGCTCTTATGTGGATGCGTTCATTGATGCAAACCACACAAAAAAACAGTTAAAATGGACTTGTTCTTTTGTTTACACCCGCTTATTTACACTACACCTTTTACTAATTCTACATCACATGGGCATTAATGTGACTTAACACATCGGTGGTTGAACTAATCATGGATGGACATGCATGTACATAACACGGGAATCATAACTGTAAATCTATGTTTTATTTTGTATGTTTAGAAAATAGATAGATAGAATTTCATATGGATTAAGAAATGTGTGTGAGTGGGCAAGCGTGGTTAGTTTGGTTTGGCATACTCCCAAAAATTGATTACTGAAGACATCAAGGTCCCCTTTAATGACGGTTTCTTGCATAGAATAATGTAAACTGTGAATTTTGTTCATTTCTGGCAGCGTGGCCCTAGGGATGGCAATGTAGGATGTCTGTGATTTGGTCCACTGCTTTAGTCCAAACTGAAATATCTTTAAAAAAGTATTTAATAGAGCTGCACTTAATTTTTATAGATATTCCCTATCCCCAGACAATAAATCCCACAGGTTTTAGTAATCCTCTGATTTTTCATCTAGCACCACCATTTGTGCTTTTGAGTGAAATGTTGGATGGATTGTTGTGAAATTTGGCACACACAGATGAATTGCAACTGAATTTAATTGGACTGTAATTACTTTGGTGAGGTAAAATTTTCAAACTGATGTATCATCAAATGTCTGCAAAATTAATGAAATTCCCACCTTCCTCAACTGTACTTTGCATTTAGTGCTACTTAGCAAATGCTGACATGACAACACACTATACTCAGATATGCTAAACATAGTGTATACTAAACTTCAGCATCTTAGCATTGTCATTCTGAGCATTTTAGCACGGTGGCATTAGAATTGAAAGCAACACAATGTCCTGCCTAAGCATAGTGATACAGAGCTGCTAGCAAAGAAGAGTACATGACACAGTTACTACAATAGATCCCAAAGGTGTATTTTTATAATGTTTTGTCCCTGGGAGCAGCCAATGTAAAAACAACAAAAAATACAGTTTTCTGCATCTTGTGGTTTCTTGAGAATCTCTTATGTGTCAATTTGAATATGTGAATAGAATCCCCATGGGGAAAAGTTTGATTCTCTCGGTAAATATTAAAAGTACAACTTGCAGATAAATTAAATCTCTATTGCTGAAAAAAGCCATACATTGTAATAAAAATGGAGACTGTTATAATTTTGCTGTCGAAATATGTAATGTAATCAGTGGCAGAAGTGACTGGCAGTGGATGTATTAGTATCCTTGACTTTTTAAAGTGACACGCATATGCATACATTACTCACATAAACCCACACGCTGCCCTTCAGAGTTTTTGTCTTCCTGCTGAGAGGCAGTAATGTCAGTGTTTGTGTTGGTCAGCATGGTCTCTGTCCACACAGTCAGCGGGGTCAGCAGCCCCACAGCAGGACCTGGACACTTGGAGAAACACAGTGAGGGGGCGTAGAGGGTACCAGCTCAGGTTCTGAGGGGAACGTTCGTCTTCAAATCCAAGCCAAGGCAACCAATGCCAAGCCAGTCTGTCAGGTCCCCCTCATGCTGAGGTTCTGGTCTCGACACCCTGCCGTTATGGAGGCATAAACTGGCATAGGCAAGTGTACGCTTCCTAGTGGAGCTGCATATGATTAACTGGACCATTGGGCAGCTTGGCCTGGGAGAGGTCCGGGGCCTGGGCATGAGTCCACAGGGCACGGGCAAGGACAAGGGAAGCTTTGCCAGGGTGGAAACAGATTTCTCTTCTTGTTTACATTTCATGAAAATTTTGTGCTGACTTTGAGCAAAAAACTGTTTTATTCTGAATTGCATCAGATGGATCCCTCTGCCAACATCAGTGTCTCACACTTTCTGAAGCTTATGTATGTATGTGTAAAATTCTTCAGATGCTAGATAGTCAGGTTTTTACAAGTAGAGAAGGTGCCAGTGAGTCAGAAAAATGTGTCTTGAATGATGGTCTAGGTGTCTTACGTTTCGTGTATACACATAATGAACATTTGCTAAAATATAAAAATTGGGCCATTAAAATTGATGTTTTTGTTTTCTCATATTAGATTAGTAGCACACTTTTACACTAAAATCTAAGTCACTTAACAGACATTTATGGTGTGCTGTATTTTTCAAATTTGCACCAAAATTTGTTGGCAAAGTGTTAAAAACAAATACACTGTTACAGAGAAGAAAGAGTTAAGCAGCACATTGACGGGTTTTAAAACAGCAGTCCAAAAAGCTGCCTTTAAACATGATAAAGTCTTTTTCCTTCACACCTCCAACTTCACAAGTGTGACTTCCGTCTGTTGCATTTCTCTCTCTCCATCTTTTTACTCCCTCCCTTCTCCTCCTCATCTTCTCTTTGCTTTAATGTTTTTCACTTGCAAATTCCAGAATTCACTTTGCATGATGCCCAACCAAGACCTTTTCACCGTCAGGGTTGAGTTAATGCAGCCTACACTAAAAAAACATTTTCTCTCTTTTGGTCTTTGATCCACGACCAGCCAGATTATTACGATCTCTGTCATCTCCTGTTGTAGTACCAACTGAGGTTTTAAAAGTGCTGAAGTCAGGTCAGCTCTTCTTCAGTATATCAGTAGCTGATCAGCCTTCAAAAGTGTGTGCAATGACCTGTACAACGTTTTTACATTTACGCTGTCAGGGCCCTGTAGCGGTGTTTCAGGAATGATCATTTTTGGCATGTAGCATATTTTAGGGCTGAGCAGATGTCAGACAACAAATAGGCACGATGTGACAGAATGGAGCCTGTTTGTCAAAAAGGTCTAACCAGTCAACCTAGCTCTTAAGAGATGATCCTGTAGCAGTAATGCACAAAATATGTTTTGGGCGTATGGACAGCAAACTTTTATAAATAGTTTGACAGAAACAACAGCATTTTCAAATGTATCTTCATCGTGTTAATGTGGACTCAGACCACCTAAGTCCCCACTTGTACCCCTACTCCCTTCCCCCTCTTCCCCAGCATCCAAACCCCTCTAGCCCGTCACTCTTCTCCCACCTCCTCCCTCTCATCCTTTCCCTGAGGGCTATGTGGCATTTCTTCCCTCAGCCGGCCTCCCTGGCTGTGTGCTGTCACTCTGGATGGCTCCTAGCATGCTGTGCCCCGCTGTGATTGAGCATTACGAGGTGTTTCACGCCTCTGTGCATTAGGCGAGACGGCAGAAAGAGCGCTGGGTAAATGATACGTATGGATCGCAAGGGCAACAGAGTTCACGGATGGGTCAGGTCAGAGGGAGGATGGTGACTGTCCTGGATATTGGGACAGTCCATGCATATACGCATGCATGTGCACATCTGCATGCATCCACCTGTTCTCAATATATACACAAATATACACACATACTATACCTGTATCTGTGTGTACAGGTACACACACACCAACATTTGTTCATAGACATGTTTGCACAAGGAAAGAAAGAAAAAGAATGACATTTTAATTCACTCATAGAAGCCACAACATTGGTATTCATGGAGTCAATGAAATATTCCTTTGTTATCAATATCACTACAGGTCTCTAACAAAATTTCAACTGCAGCCACACAAGAACAAGAACAGGAGTGAATTTTGAATTGTAAACAACACATACTTGGTTCGGTTCTTAATCCATCTCCATTCATGAACAGGCAAGGTTTGTTTGAGCTGGTGAGAGTGTGTAATTAATGTGCTTTGACGAGGGGCTTCTGCCCAGTGACAGTGAAAGACCACCTACTGGTTTTTAATACTGCCTGTCAATGTGGCCACAGGACACTCAGTAAAGGCCTGTTTCAGCTGGGGGGGCTGTACGGGTGAGAGCCATGCAGAGAGACAGGTACAAAATTTATTTTAATGTAAAACAGAAATGCATTAATTATGTAGAAATTTTCAGGAGTTCAAAAATATTTATTCTTTGACTTTAAATGAAAAGATGCTTTTTAAATCTTAGATTTGTCAAACATTATAATTGTAATAACATTGTAAAGTGCCATGCAGACTTTAATTCTAATACACTACATCTACAGTGCAAAAATCTATAAAAAAATATATAACTAAGTCACTTCTAACTAAGCTAAAAGGTTCATTGTAAATTTGATTGTGCAGTAGATCAGTTTAGCACAACAAAATTACAGATTTGGAGTTCGCATTGATATAGTTAGAGTTTGTAAAAATGTGTGTGAACAACAGACTGTAGCAATAATGTAAAGTCAGGGAACACCACACTCTGTGACACTGCCATGAGCTATGGAAACATGCTCAATAACTGTCTGAGCTCGCCTGCTAAACCCCCTCGTCACCAGCAACCCCCCTCCCCTTTTTATCACACACAGATGCATACGCAAGTATGTGAATACACACATACACGCACACACACACACACACACACACACACAACTACAGTATGATTGCAAATTGTCATTTTGCAGCCATACTGTACATCCTGCAGGGGCATGGCTGTATATATGATGTGTTAACAGCCACTTGACCTGATTTACATTGAGTGTAAAGCGCCTCTTAATTGCTACATACACGCCCAGGGAGAGAACAGAAAGAAAACATTCTCTTAAAATAAAATTTGCTGATGGTTTATTTAACATCTAAAATATGTCCCACTGTCAAACTACATCAAAAATGCTAAGAATTAATTAAATCCTCTAGCATTGCTCATAAGACACACATAAGTAACACATAAGTACAAAGATGCCCCATGTAGAGGGGTTCTGTCTTATCTTGTGTCACTAAGTGGCTGTTGTGGTCTCTCACTGACATGCTGTTCATCGGCTCTACCTTTTGATTTTATGTCTGTACATACTTCTAACATGACTGTTTCAGCCTCAGTAAGCAAACATGTGAGCACAAGGACACACATACACACAGCTCCAGGTTACATTTGACCACTTCACCTGTGATATGAAGAACCCAGAGTACCAGCCTAGATGCCGGAGCAAAGTATAGGCTCTTGTTTCCAGGCATCTTGTACAGTTGTAGTGGAAAATGATTTCCCACTTCATGTCTCCCTGTCTCATCCTCTGTTCAGGGAGTGAGTGTATGTGCCACAACATAGCAGATCAATAAAGGCATCCAGGAGCTCTGCCTGCCTGCTTGTCAGCCTGCCTGATGGCTTGTCACTTGTCTCTTGAGTGTCTAGAGGATTTTAAGCCTCAAGTTGTCACTCTTGACTTCTTCTTTTCTCCAATCTTTCCTCGTAATTTCCCTATCTTGTCACATTCCTGGATGTTCTCTGTACATATTCTCCTTGCCATATTCTGTCTATCTCAGCTCCTTCTGTTTGTTTTTCCACTCACTCCCTTCCTCTGTCTCTCTGTCCCTCTCTCCCTGGGTGCCTGCAACCCCGGGGCTTGACAAGCTGGCCAGGCTGCCGCATCTGCCAGCACATCTTTAGCAGCTTGGCAGTGAGGAACGTCCGTCACAGGTTGTAATCAAACCTGCCTGGAAACTGAGCAGGAGGAAAGAGGAGTGAGGAAGAGGTGGAGGGAGTGCAAGTGAGGGGGAGGGCCCCTCCTTCTGCCTGATTAATCATAATGTAATTTTAATTAAAAAGCACAGTGTCAAAGGGTTTAGCTGCCTGAGAAGCGAGCCCAGATTGCCACGCAGCAGCAGCCCCCTCAGTCTGCATGCAGGAAATGCGTCCTGACAAATCCAGGCGCACGGGCCAAGAAAAACAAAGGCCACCATTACCAGGATATTGTCATTGAGGGAAGAGCAGGGGTGTGGGTGAGAGTGAAAGGGGGGGTGACATGGATGATGCGGGGACAAGGAAAGGAAGGAGAACAGAGATGGGAGGGGATGGGATGTGGGGACAAGCAGAAAAAAGGTTGGGGGTCACACTGTCATGCCAATTGGTGTTTGGTGTAAACACCCATGTCATGCAAAGAAAGAGCAGAGGCAAAAGTCAGGTGCAAGAGATTCTGGCATCATGTTTTGTAAAGGGTGGATATTGTAAGCTTTTGTGAGCGATGCTGTAGGCTGGGGGCCTTGTTTTCTTGATGCTTAAGTTTGTTTACATCTCAGGTGCATGTTGCGTCCAGTCAGTGTCAGGCCAGGCTATATTTACGCCACCTGAGTCAGGGTTGTTGTGTACTGTGGTTTCGGCTCCAGGCCAAGCTGTGGCTGAGACGATGGTAGCTGCTTGAGACAAGGCAGAAGGAGCTACGATGTCACCGGAGGGAGGCCAGAGGGCTGCAGGCAGGGTTAGGGAGAGATTCTGTGGAGACGTGGGGTGTCAACATGGCTGAGTTGAAAGCGAAGCCAAACACTTGTGGTGACATGGCATTACCCTGGGTCACGGTGACAGATTAGGAGGATTACAGACATGGGTGAATTGTGTCTGTGCAGGGGTGCCGTAAGGTGCTATGTTTTGAATGCATGAATATGTGTTGTGGGAAAAGTACTTAGGTGGTTTTCTTAAGTATAAAGGAAGAGGGTTTATTCATTTGCACCAGTCTACAGTGGATCTGACTTTCATTATCCTGCATCGAGACCATCCTCCCATACGAAGCTACCCCACAGAACATTTGTGCAAGGAACTTGTAAAACTAAAATTTTTTGTTAAGTGACCTTTAATCTTATGAAGCAGCATCAGTCATTTCAGGAAAAGCCTAACATGTTTACATTCGACTATAATTTTGATGAGAGAAATGGAGGAATTGACGTGACATTTTTATAAAAACAGAAAGTCTGCTATAGGCAGGAGGTTGGGGCGAAGGAATGGACTGACAAACGTTGAACTGGTTTTCATTTCTACATTTGCCTAAGGAAAGAAAATCTACTTAAAGTAACCAACTAGATGTAGTCCTTCTGCAGAATAGCTCTTTTCAAAGCATTATTTCATATGTTATATCTATAATTTAAGTTTTATTTGATCATGATCATGATTATTATTGATGCAATGATGTGTTATTAGCATTTTAATGTTGGCTGGTTGAGGAGAAGATAAATTTAACCACTACATGTTTTACTTTATGGTCTTCATAAATGATAAATGGAGAGTGAAGGTGTAGCATACATTGCTTGAGTGAGAGAACAAAGGAGACAGATACACCCCCGAGAGAAAAACTGGGTTAAAAGCTCAGTATTCATCCTCCTTCATCCTGATCCTTTCCCTCTTCATGGTTTTGGGGATGAAATGGGGTGGTGGCTGGGACTGGTTGACCTTTGAAAAGGAGTGGACGGGAGGAGGGGGGGGGGAGGGGGTCACCAGAATCCAAATGGGGCTGGGGAACTGAGCTGACGTTTCAGAGGCGAGAGACTGTGAAGGGCCCTCCACCGGGCCCTAACAAGCATTTGATTTCTCCCTTCAGGTGTTTTGTGCCTTACACTCCTCAGATGAGTGGTCTCTAAGCAGGATAGTATCCTCACGGGCAAGTCCTCTGTGTGTTGCCTAACCATGGAGGATCAATGGAAAAATTCCTGTAACTGTAAATGGTTGCATGTTACAATAAAAGAAAAAATTAAATTCAATTAATGAGTAAAAATGACAAATGGAAAACAGTTACAACATACCTAACAGTGAAGAAATTTCAACAGGAAGGCTTTTACATTGTTAAAGCCCCCGAAAGAAAATTCTCATTTAGTTTAACAAAGTGTTTGTTGATGGATCTGAGGAAGCAAGCAGGTGCATGTGGGTACAAATTCTGTACTGGAGCCACTGTATAACTGACGGCAGCATTCTGTATAAGCTGAGGATGTGAGTGTGCTGTGTCACTCGGTCAGGTAAAAGAAGAGGTACGAATGAATAGACCATTGCACAACTGGGTTACAGTACAGGTTTGCACTACTCTTACACTTGACTGTGCAAATTTGCATCTCTGGTATGCATCTGGCTTTCCAGGTTTGTGTTCTCCAACTCAGACTTCCGTAGTTTCTTTTTTAATCTTTTGAAGCATTTTTGCAGAAAGCAAGTCTTTGAACCTTGAATTAAAAACTTGATGCTCATTTTTAAAAGCTATTTTAATACCCTTAATTTGGTAATTAGAGACTAATTTACTAATTTAGAGACTAGTTTCCTTTTCATTTATGGTTGTATCCCATCCATGTGCCTGAGTTAATGTCCCACTTTTTGCCTTTATTTGCTAAAAATCAACTCTATTGAGATCTATTGACCACAGAAAGCTAACATGTGTTGGAGAGACCTAGAAGTGCAAAAAGAATAATGAGGTCTCTGTATGATCTGATGTGGCCCATATTGTGCTTACTACAGAGGCATGCTCCAGCAGAGCACACACATTCACACTCACACAAATGCAGTTATACACACACACACACACACACACACACACACACAAGGACACTAACGAGAGTTTGAAAACCTCCTTCGACACCTGGGGCTAGAGACACAAAGCATCACACCCGCCCCACTGAATGGAGAGGCAAAAAGAGACAGATGACATCTTAAACAAGCATTAACACGCAGGTAGCTAATAAAGCCAGCTCGATCTCATTTACATGTCAAAAGACATGCACATGCTTCAGGGGGAGGCATATGTACTGAAATGTACAAATGCAAAGCGTGGACGCATTACATAAGCACAAACAGACAGTTACACACTCCTCACAGTTCTCCCGGTCGCACAGTCCTGGAGGCTGAGATCATTGTGAGGAAGACATTCTGCCTATTGGATCAACAATTGAAGAGAGAGGCAGAGGCACTTGCTTCCTGTCAGTCTCCTTTTCACCCAGAGCTCCTGGCGCTTCAGCTCTTGGTTCGCCCTCAACGAACCACCTGCTGGCAGCCTTAACCGCCCTCTAATAAACCCATCTGTTGGGTCATTATTGCATCCACAGCCATGTGAAGAGGGGAGCAACCCTGCTAAGCAGACAGAGAGAAGACTGAGTTCATGGAGAGTGGGAGAGGAGGAGAAGAAAGACAGAGAGTAAATCAGCAAAGGAACTGGTTTCTCCTCACAAATCCTACAGATTAAAATTAGTAATTATAATATAATAATAATTAGTCATTATGTCTAGTGTCATTTTAATTTATGTTGTGAAAATCAAAATCTAGCTTATACAATTAATACAGCTAGGTACAAAAATCATTTACAAAATGAATAATATTCACTGACAATATATCATTCACATCTTCATCTTTTACACTTTTACATCTTTGTATGTGTGAATGGGTGAATGAGAAGCAGTGTAAAAGTATCAATGATGTAGAAAAGTGCTATATAAGTGCAGCTCTATTATCATGTACCATTGTCACCTAATTTATTTACCATTTTTTTCTGCTACATGTTTCACTTATGATGGACATTAAGAATATGATGTAGATGTAGATTTGATTTTCCAACTGTTTTATGATTTCAAACTATTAAAATTTATTTATTATGCTTTGTAATTTATTGTGCTTCACTTTCAATGTGAGGATCATTGGAATTTTATACTACAGCCTCAAATAATAAATGTTATTGTCTCTTACATTTGTGTTTATGATGCTGACCTTCTCTTTTGATTATCAACATATTACAAGTTAAATTGCACAAATTTATAAATGAATTGATTTGTATATAGCATTTATTAAGTATCACCTTTATTGAGTATTAAGTATATAACCTGAAAAAAAATCAGTGGCTTATTCATAAGGTACCAAAGCTCCAGCACTGCTCTCATGGCAAATCCTGTAGGTAGGATTTGCCATGAGAGCAGTGGCTTATTCAGTCCTGTAGGTAGGCTGTCAGTGTGTGTGTGCAACTGTGAGAGTGTGTGCAGGTTTGTATACCCATATGTACCGTACATGTGTGTTGTTCCGTTGGCATGGGCAGCTGAGAAGGGCTGGTGAGGCTTTAACTTTGCTAAGCTTTTTCCTGCCAGGTCCCTGGGAGATCCCACTGTTCGTTTATATTGAACTTTGTAGACCGGTGACTCTGCCAGGCTCCCCTGCCTACTGCTGTAATATAGGAGCTGCTGGGGACCTGCACAGCCAGCAAGACCTAAGGAGAGAGACACAGATCACACCGGCCCTGTGGTTATTACATTCACCCGTGTTGGTGTGTGTGTGTGTGTTTGTTTGTGTGTAGAGGAGTTTTTTTTCTATAGTTTTTACAGTCTAGGTGTGATGTCTGGCCATTTAGAAGTGTTTGCTTGTGTGAATTTTGTGTTTGTACAATATGAATTATTGCAATAAAAACTGCAGATTTCTTGCGCCTTGTTTGTGTGTGTATGTGCATGTGTGTCTGCATGTAACTGGCGATGCTCCACCATGTCCTCTCCAGCTCAAACAGCCTCTGTCATAAACAGCCACAGCCTCTGGCAGGTGTTGCGCAGTGGTGCACAGATATGTGTTTTCCAAAGTGACACACACAGACACATATGTGCACGAACACATCCAAGCACACACCACTGGGAATCTCCACAGGTGAGCCTTAGAGGGCAGAGTCAACACCTTATTATTAAAATGCACAGACACCCACATGTGCACACAAACATGGAAAACACACACACATGCACAGTGACAGCTGTTTAGGGTGTCTCACACACTCCCAAACTATTATGGGTTTCTACTCTTAGCCCAGATATAAATGTAATTTTTAGATTTTCATTTAAAGAAAAATTAAACTTCCAAAAGTACTGAAAGCTCTGTTATATTAAAATAAAATTGTGAATGGTTTTCCCTTTTCTGTGTATGCCTATATCTACTACATATCTAGATATTAATTTCTACTTATTACTATTACTAAAGTTAGTTAGGTAAATAAACATGGGCAGTCAGTCTTTTTTTATTTTTTGTCTAAATTCAATTTAATTAAATCAAAAACAAATCAAGAGATGAAAACTGAGTCAAATAATAAGCAGATGATTGCTGTATGATTACAAATTACATTTTTCAATTAGAAGTTATTAATCAATATTTACAGTACATTTGCATCGATAGAGAAACTATGTAGTCCACAATGCATCTGTCAATAGATAAAATACTACGTTTGGGTTCAGCTTAGTTACAGTAGTTGATGGCAATTCAGATTATTAAAAAAAGATTTTTTTTTAAATTAAAAAGACTTATCATCATACAACAATACAGCCAGATCTTTGTGGTCACTTTAATCTATTTGTCTACAATTACCTAAGCTATTACTACCTGACATGATACACAGATATACTGTATGAACAAATTAATTTTTTAAATGAATCCACAGCATGTGATAACTGTGTGGCATCCCAAATTCAAACACCTAAACCAGATGTGAGCTTTGCAAATAGGAGATAAAAATCTCAGCTGTGTCACCACAGATTGAGGAGATAATCCCTACAAAGCAGTGTGTTTATCCCATGTCCAGAAATAGCAATTCATCAGTGACCCTATAGTGCTATTCTCTGTACAGTCCCAGCAAGAAAATCACTAAATGTTCAAGTGGAGGTAAGTGCTGGCAACTCCTTTGACAATACAAGCACGGTTTCAAGCTCAATACAGCTCCTGTCCTCAGAGGGCATGAGGAGGAGAAGGTGGGGAAAGAGGGGAATACAAGGAGCAGGACTCAGGGTAGAGGGGTCAGAGAGTGTGTGGCTAGGGACCTGTGCACGTGCGTGTGTCTGCACTGTGTCTCCTCTATGAGGTTCTCAGTACAGACATTGTGCTTTCTGTGGTAAAGGGGAGATGTCATCTCCTTGCGTCAGTGAACCCTGAAGCCCTGCAGAGCAAAGGGCTAACAGGGAGGATGGTCTTCTCAGAGAGTGAGACAAACCAAATCCCCTGCCGAGACAATAAGATTAAACATGTGGTATGGTAAGAACAAAATAGGAAAAAGATATGTATTAACTCAATTTAAGATGAGGCAAATAAAGAAAAACATATTAAGACTTTCGGCAGACAGTGCTCATTGGGCTTGGATCATACTTGGGTTTACAGGTGATCTAAATATAATAAACTAAAAAATGAAAGAATAACACTGAATACGTTCAAATATAAATAAGATCAATGGAGTAAAGTGCAGTGCAAACAAAATAATAAACTGAAACTGCCAGACAGCCAGTGAAAACATCCAGTGTTGTTAAATTGTCCAAATAATTCATGTGTGAAGGAATTTTGATATTTGGAACTATAGCAGATAAAATCCAGGGACAACACAAAATAAACAAGACAGCATCGGGAAAGTCTTGCGTGAAACATCTTAAAGGGTGATTTCACTGATTTTCAGCTTATTTCATATGGCCTTAGTTTGAGTGGTGTATGATGTCACCCTAAGGAGTACTGTCCAAACTGAAAATGGTGATGAATGGTTAAATCACCCATATTCATGCAATAACCAATATTTCTTAGCCACACATATTGAAAGGACACAAAACATGCCATTATAAGGCTTATGTGTATCCAACATACTCCAGACTAAAGACATTCAACTTCTTCAACTCTCAAGGACTTGAAAGTTAACTTGGGAGTAGATTTGATGAGATTTGAGACCTGACTTAGCTTTGACTTGCTCTTCCTTCAGTTAAGAGAGGAATAAATAACAATTAAAAACACCCATCAAATACTGCCATTTAACCAGTCATAGTAAACAATAATCTTGTGTGTGCATGCACGTGACGGCATATGTTTGTGTGATGTTCTGATAATGCAGTAGGGAAAAGGAGCTTTTTGGATCATTTTAGAGCAAGACTGTCTTGGCAGAAAGGTCACACTCATTTCTTCAACAAGTTGACCCTCATCACTGAAGCCATGAAGCCATGAGTCAGGAGCTCAGGCTGAGTGAGCGTGTGTGAGTGAATTTGTCAAAAAGAGAGGGTGGGGTGGAGGGTGCATGTGTGTCCTAGTGTGTCATGTCACTCTAGCACACTAATCATGTGAGAAAAAAGTTGTGTTATGTTGAATTGTGAATGTGACTAAACGCATGTGCGGTCAACGACTGAGTTTGCTGGTGACTGTGCTCCCCTTTTCATAACAAGAAAAAGCTTTATGCTTTCACTTAAGGCTGTAGCATCTGAGAGAATAAGACAACAATTTGAAAGAAAAAATCTTTATCATGTCATCTGGTAAAAGACTGTGGCAGACAAAACACAAAACAGTCAAAAAACGTCTCTGTTTTGTTTGCTATTTTTTTCAGTACTTCCCTATCTTGACTGTGACTCTGCGGCCCACACCCACCGGCCCAGTGAATCTTTAAAAATGATTTACACATATATTGTTCACTTTAAAATATGCTCAGTAATTTCCTAAACCAATGGGGCATTGTAATGTTTGTTTTTACTAAAACAGAAGTAAATAGTCAGTTTACTATTGCATTCACTAAAATGGGTCTAAAGCTTGCTGTTTTATGCAAATTGTCAGTTCTTGCTGCTCTAAAGTTTTCCTGCTCCATTCAAACTTGAGGTGGATGCTGGTGGTACAGGTGGAGCTGTCCAGACTCAGAAGAAGTACAGTACTACTGAGAAAGCAGCTCTGTTATGGGCTCTTCAATACTTTGTTAAGTGTCAACTTTATGGGGGAAAGTGTTACATCCTGTTTTATTACGGTGTTTCCTGTTTACAGCAGCTGATTGGTAGGCAGTCTGACAGATGATTAGCTGATTGGCAAGCACTTGTGTCCACTATTATGTTTGATGTTTGATCCAGCAATAACATAGCAAATCACCTTTTCTCTGGAAATTGTTGTCAACCCTCTCCAACTGCTGAAAAGCATAAAACTGTTGATCTAAACTGTCTCTTTTCACTTTTCTTCTTTTTCTTTTCTCACTCTTCTTTTTCTGTACACTGTCTCGGTAAAAGCTTAACTTGGGAGTTTGCTACCCTGCAAGTCAGTCATAGCAGTAGACCTGAAGCAAGTAGTTTGACAGCTGTGTCTTCTCTGATTGGTCAGGAGGATGAGCCTCACTCAAAGAAAAAATTGATCTCTGCACAGCTGGAATGAGAGGAATACATTTTTCTAACTTGGACACAAGGTGCTATGTATTATAGGTTTTCACCAAACTGAGTTAAGTTTTTTGCTTGTTTAACCTTAACCAACCATAGTGTTAAGATATGCAGATATGAAATAACATTGTCATTGAATCATCTGATATCAGTAGTCTGTTTTGTAATAGGGTGGAAAGAAGAACAAGGCATAAATGTGAACTACTTCAGCTACAAGTTTTCCAAGTGTATATAGTTACAATTCTCAGCTGTGATTGTGTAGACATACAGATGGAACAAAGAACAAGTAGCTGAGCAGCCTGTCTCTGACAGAAACAGATTCTTCCACACCTCAGCCTGTTCTGCCTGAAGGCTTCTCACAGGTACGATTTCTTGCCCTCGGTTCAGGAACTGAAAATGAGAATCTCCAAATTAGGAGTCAGGGAGTCGTGTCAGAGCCTGACCCTGGATTCTCACCTCCTATCCAGCTGGACCTGTGAATACTGGATCTGATTTATATGGCCCTGCTATACTTCTACACTCTTCTGCCATCTCTACTATCTTTTTATACTTTTATCTACAATATTCTCTCTTTCTAATATTTTTTCTTTGTATCTAATCATTCAGTGCCTCCTACTCCTCACCTTTCTCTCACAACCCAGAGTTTAAATTTAAATGTTCACCTTACTGTTATATTTGATATTCACACTGCATGTTAGGCACATTAATGCTACAGTTACATAGTAGTTTCTACAAAATTGTTTACATGTGGCAATAGGAGACGCAAATGTAAAAAATAAAAGGTGTGGGTGTCATCAGTCATCTCATTTTCATCATCTTCCTCAGTGCTGGGACATGAGTTCTTTCTACAAGCTGGTGTGTTGGCCCCTGTTGACCAGGCAGTGATTGAATAGTAGTAGTAGTAGTAGTAGTAATATAGTAGTAGTAAACATGGCACCTTTGACAGTGTCAGGGTGGCACTACAGTGGCAGCCAGTTGATTAGTATAATTTTGACATTATTAAGAGAACAATCTAACTAAAATTCTGAAAAGGGCTAACATTAAAGAAAAAATTAGACTTTTAAATTTCACAGCAGCCTGATTTTGTAATGTCAGTTGTTCAAACAACATTCAGCTGATGTTGAACCCAAACTAGAAACATGCCATTCTCAGTGTCTGTTTATCCACAAAGCTCTTTTAGCACCAGTGTTATCACACTTAGAGGTTAGAGAGTGCTGTTGCTTTCATAATGACATGTGTATTGCATCAGCGCCTGCAATGCATGAAGTACTCTGTCTAGTATTAGCCCTTGTCCTACAATTGTATTAGGCTGTCAAACAAAGTAGCACCAAAGATCAGATGTGTTGTCATAATAAGTACTGTTGTATGTATAGCAGCACATTTTTTAATTTATTTACACTGAGGAGGAAGTTTTAATTTCTTATTCCTATATTTCAAAAAACGGTTTTCAATGGCAACTGGACTTGTTTTAGTTCCTTGACTACGTTTCACCTTTCCATTCCAGAGGGCTTTTTCAAGTCTGACTTGAAAACCGTTTTTTGAGATAACCATGACCTGGATGACTGAGAATCTTCACAGATATATTCCTATATTTATTCTTTTATTTTATTCTTTTATTTAGAGTACTTATAAGTCTCTGTAACATGCTGACATCTACACATTTTATTCCTTACTCTAAGAGCAATTCAGAGGTTAGGGTTATCACCGATATACACTACCGGTCAAAAGTTTTAGAACACCCTAATTTTTCCAGTTATTTATTGCAATTCAAGTCGTTCAAGTGCAATGAATAGCTTGAAATGGTACAAAGGTAAGCGGTGAACCGCCAGAGGTTAAAAAAAAGGTAAGGTTACCCAAAACTGAAAAACAATGTACATTTCAGAATTATACAAAAAGGCTTTTTCAGGGAACACAAAATGGGTTAACAATTTAAAGCTGTTCTGCAGCAATGGAGGTTGATCAAGCCTTGAAAGCTGGTGCTACTAATTCCCACAGGTGTTCCAACTTTTCTGGATTACTTACAACCCCCTCTGTCTGCATAAAAGCAGTAAAAAAAATTGGGGTGTTCTAAAACTTTTGACCGGTAGTGTATGTTTAAGTCATTTAAAGTCTATCATTCTGTCATTATTTGTTGGTGAACGGCAGCCTTAGATTCACTGCACTGAATGAACATGGGCTCACTTGTCTCTATTCACCAAGCTGTCCATTATATACAGAGCAAACTGGCACTCTGTCCAAAAAACACACACAATAACCATTGACAGGTTTCTCTCATCAAATTTGAAAAACATGCTGCTTATAGGAGAATGAGGGACATGAAATCACTTTCAGTGGGACATAAAGGCGGCATTGTGGTGTGGCCTGGTGGTAATTATGCCACACAGACTCATTCTGAAGGAAGCTATTTAGCAATATGGCCCTGGCCTGGGCCTCTACTGCTGATCTCATTTGGCTGCATTAATTAGGTTGCTCTGAGCGGCGGAGCTGGGTGTTAACACAGCAGCCCACTGCTTGGCTTGTTGGTTGGTTAGTTAGGATGACTAACACAACAGTCTGTTCAGTTCTGTTGTAAATCTACAGGCCTCCTGAACTTCCTTACACCTCACCATTCCCCATCCTCCAGCCTATCAGTCAAAGACAGCTGGGGCTACGCGGAGGGCACGACTGCTCCCCATTCACCACATTCAGCAAGGTGGCAGCCACCTCAGCACAATTTACTGTGCTGCCTGCCCTATTTGTAGAGACAAGAGAACCACTTTAGTTTGTATGTGTTTTGCAAGCATTCTCTGATTATAAAGCTGAAATCTCGCATTCCCACTGAAATGTCTAAATGTCATGAGGAGATATTTATTTAATAATCTACATCTAAAAACATAATTTCAGTGCAACATAAAAAAGACCAAAAAAAAGTCTGATGTTTAAATGTTGGCTTCAGTGACCTGTAGTAAAACCATCTTTTGTAACTATTCACTATTTATTGATAGCACATAAAAAATTAAATGCTTCTCATGTATCTTTACTGTGTGAAAAATAGACCTCTAATGGACACTCCTTTTCAGCCAACCTTTGTCTGGCACCTCAAACTAGAAAGACACAAATTTTTATTTCTTATTAGGTCTAAAACCCTGTTAGTTTACCACACTTCCCCAAAAGGGAAATACTCATGAATGTTAGCTGAAAAAAATATACATCATATGTGGTTTGAAATGCAAGTGATTTTCAGTCTGTATGATGATTGTGGCTGAATAATTTAACTTTTAAACCTCTTTTGAAAAATCTGTTATTCAGTATTTAGAAGAGACAAATGCTGTATTTCCATCCTCAAAAACAGTGCTGCTAATCTCTTACAACTCAGAACTTTTTTAGTCGTCGAATGTACTGTGCTCTTTTTCACACCAGAGCTTTTTTGAAGGTGTTAGCTTTTCAAATGCAGGACGACTTATTTTTAGAATCAACTCAACATTTTCTCTTGATCATGAGATTGGTGTTTTTGTGCTGCAAATTTCAGTGAGTCCACAGTGAAATAGCACACCAGTCACATGCAGAACTCTGCTCTAGCCCTCATGGGCAACATACAACCCCACATCTTTGTACAAACACTATTTTTGACATATAGCAATTAAGGATGCACAAGGAAACATCTTACACTCTGACTTCTGACCACATCAAAGACACACTTCTCCCTACACATATATATGCACCACAAACTCACTTATTGCTTGCTGTACTGATTCTATCTCAGTAACTACAAAAGAAAAAAGCACTGCCATTGTCAAACATTGGTCGTGTCTTGCTGTGTTGCAGGGGCAGCAAGTGACAGTAATGCTGATATGGTATTCAAGGCTAATGTGAATATATTTTTCTCTCACTTCACTATTTTAATTTGTATTGTCCTGAAATAGCACAGAAGACACAGAAGCCATGGTGACATATGCTGAAGGTGAGCCATGCATGTCAGCTAGGTCAGGCAGCAGTAGGTCATTTCCATAAGGTGCCGATGGAGCAGGTGATAGGAGGGTGCTGGCATGAGTGGGACAGAGGTGGTGTGGCAGATGGACCTGTCTTGCACTGACCATGTATCCCTGCACCCTGCTGGGGCCCCAGGAGGGGGCTGAGCAGGCTCCCAGAAAGGAGTGTGTCCCACTGAGACCCTGGCATTAAGCCCTGCCGAGCTTTGGCCTGCACCCATCTCTATAGCCTTCCTCCTCACCCATCCCTGCCTCTCCACCCCACCCTGCAAAACACCCTAAACGCTGACCAAGCCCTCAGGGCTCAGGCCAACCTCCTGGGCTAACAATGGCCCAGACAACAAGCTGGTCCATTGGAAGGCAATGCCAAATGAGTCTGCCAGGGATGGTTTCTTGCAGGAAGTGTAACAGTACTGCACTAAGGCATTCAAGATGTAGCTAGAACCTTATCCTATTTTCACCTCAAATAAATATTTCTGCAAAACATGCCTCAAGTGTTTGAAAATGTATTTATCTATCACGCGAAAGTGTAATTTGTTTATGCAGATGTAACTTCTCATCTTTTTATCTGCTTCTTTGGAGGTCCAGTCATTTTCCGTTATGTGGCAAACACACACAGCTTGAGCTGCGAATTTTTTTTGCAAGGTGACATTTCCTGGTTATGTGCAAATAAAGCACACACAGAAATACTGTCACAGACAAGGAGTGTGGTCTCTGTATAAGGGATGACATAATTTTCAGTTAAATACAGAGTTTTCTAGATACAAATTATAGAAAAGGGGTATACATTTTAAGTGTCAATCAAAGTATCAAAAAAATTTATGAGTGAAGGAAAGTATCGCTCCTTTATTTGAACAGGTTTGATTTTGTGTGGTAGCTTGAGCAGTGTAGGCATGGGGGCCTGAAATGTCAAATCTGCTCTTCAAACTATTATTCTGCAATGTAAACTCAATTTGCACCACACTGGATTACAGGTTGTATTTATCGACCCATAGCTGCCTCTCTGCAGCTGCATGAAGCTTGGTTAAATCATGAGGGAGGAGGTTGGTAGGGGGCTGCAGAGCAGTAGATTGGCGATAATTGGTTGAAGGACAGTATACAGTAATAAAGGGTCTAAACTGCCAGTCTTGAGGAGTTCCAGTCATGTCTCACCACTTCTATTTCCATACCAATTAAACCTTGTTAAAGCTGCTATAATGAGAAAATTTGAGGTGTAAAGGATGTGGAATAGCTAAACATATCAAAGCCATAGTCTGCTTTTATTTATGTAATGTCTTTTTAAGCATATTTATTGGAGGTATCACATTTGGCAGATGTTTATTCAACATGTCTTGACTGTTTTGAACACTGGACACTATATTGGACTGGAGCAATATAGTGAAAAAATAAGTGTGATACTGAAAAAACATTGTTTCCCTTTTTCATTTAACAGAATGAATTCCTTGAAGACACATTTTTTGAGTGCGCATTGAGATTTTATTTGAAAGGATGCCTCTGATTAAAAGGTGGGTTATTTTACATCGTTGTACTAGACATCATTAGGAAGAAAGTAAGAAATGGATAGAGGGACAGAGAGATTGAGTGATTGGCCCGTAGATGGAGATCAGAAGGAACGCCTGGAGATGGATCTCTAGAGATACCCACCGACGCTGTTGTCATATGATGAGCTGCCTATAATCCACGAGGATGACTAAGTCTCATTTCAAAGTAAAATGGAGGCTTGCCCTGATTCCACTCGACTGATTTAACTTTTGAATGTGAGCCCCCGAATTTCAGTTCAGATGAAATTGGCTTTGGTGCATTAGATATTCTCTCACAGCCCAGTGGACCATGCTGGATGTAGTGTTTTGTCATATTGTGAGATCTAAGTATTATAGAGTTGCTGTTACCTGCACAGCTGGAGGGCATGTCCACACATGATGCCACAGCAAAGCCTGGCCTGGTTTGAGTTTGCCCCCATAACATTACATCTCCATCAGCCAGGAGCTGCTCAAAAAATGAAAAAGAAAAAAATATAGTGTTTTTACAGGTGCACTGTGTGTTTACTATCCATATACATATACTATCCATATTTCCAAAAACTATCTACTGTTTTGATTTATTGTATGCTATAAAATGTAGCTGTAGGTGAGTGTAGATGATTCACTATAAACATATTTGTTGTACAATAGAAGGTTAATGTTTTTGCAAGATGCAACATTTGAGTTTAGAGGTGCTGGTAAGTGGCTTGGGATTATATACAGCTCTGGAAAAAATAAAGAGACCACTGCAAATCAAGACCTTGTCATGGCCAGCCCAATCTCCAGACCTGAACCCCATTGAAAACCTCTGGAA
>JAUMHL010000003.1:7741698-7760555 GCA_032362345.1 Sandelia bainsii | reverse complement strand
TTTGGGAGTTATGTTGTCAGTAGTTTATAGAATAAAACAAAAATGTTAATTTTACTCAAACATATACCTTTAAACAGCAAATTCAGAGAAACTGATAATTTTGCAGTGGTCTCTTAATTTTTTCCAGAGCTGTATGTGAATATTTATATTATACATGCGTGTGTGTGTGTGTGTGTACATAAAAAAGGGGGATTGGAGGGAGCTGTGTAAATATATAGCAGAAGATGAAGACTGTAGTGACAGATGTGACACCAAAATCAGGAAGAAGTAACATGAGAAGAAATACTAAGGGCTGAAAGAAGACCTATATAAAATGTGGAAGGTAAAGGCAAGACCACCAAGGGCTGTGACCCCCAAACTGGGAGAGTAGCGCCGTCTGATTCTAGATCTCCAAGATCTCCAGTCAGAAGAGTCCAGTCCTGAGTGCAGCTAAGATACTGCCAGGATTCTGAAGCTCCCAGGCCTCTTGTAAAGGACCAAAGGGGAAAAAAGACCACCCACAGGGCAAGTGGGGATTTTTTTTATATATAGAGGCTATATAGTTATTTCTATATAATAACTATTGTTATTGTTAATCACTATTAATATCACACATCATGACTGCACACCAGTCAGTCACAATATTAATACCACGTGGGGGTTTTCATGTTGGGGCAGACAGTGGTCAACATGGGAACCACTGTCATGCTGGCCATGATTGACAGGTGTCAGATCACAGTGGATCACAGCTTGGACAGCTGCATAGCCGCAGACTATTCACAACATTTAAACCATACAATGTTGTTAATGATGTGGCTGACCCATGTATATGTACAAGTATGTGTGGCCTACAATGGTGAAAAATATATAAATGCAGGAGATAGAACTGAACTGTGTGGGTCTGACACTGATCTTATGAGTCTTATGAGTGTGTGAGGACAGACACTGATAACAAGAAGTGAAGGGGCCATGGCTGAGGAGTGTGGTCCACCCTTGTTGATGAAGCTACTACAGGCCTGTGTTTACATTTCCCTTTGAGTGTTTCCCCCATGGTGCTCCATCCAATTCACCACAACAAGTGAACATGAGGGAGCAGGGTAAAATGAGAGTGGGCCCATGAATGGAAGGGGACAAACTGACATGTGGCGTTTTGTGAGGTGAGTACCCAACCTCTCGACCACTGATTACCATTCACTAATGAGCACCCCAGTTTGTGTGTCTCTGTGTTTCTCTCTCCCTGCTTCACTGCAGAATGTTTTTTCTCCTCTGCAGCTTTGTGCAGGCCCATAGTGGCCAGTGGACCATAGGTGCGCTGTTAATAGGGAGACGCACACATCAGTAATTAAAGCAGTAGGGGACCTTGTACTATACCAGCTCCCTCCAATCCCCCTTTTTTAAAGCCCGTCCTCCCCCTATAATTCAATCCTGTCTGCCGAATTGATCATTGTGCAGGGCCAGTTTTGCCCCTGGCAGTTTTGTCACTTTCTAATGATGCTTTTCAGAGAAGCGAGGCATGTGTCCTACCAGCACCAGGACCAGTTGGGGCCAATTGTTGTCTTCATGCCAACCTCACTCCATCTGATAAAAAAAACCTTTCATTTAGCAGCAAGCAAACTCCCTCACATGTAGATACACACATAATGTAAACACACACGCAATATCCATCCACTGTGCAACACTCAGATATGCTGGGTCCCTATTCTGCCACTGGTATTCTTTACTTGTCTTAAATGAAAACAAACCCAACTCTTCCCACCCTCTCACCTATTTCACCTGCATCTCCTCCATTAGAAAATCACAGTATTTTCAGTCTATACTCAAGATTGTTATTGAAGTTATCACAAGTGCTTTGTGTAGCTTGTTAAACCACATCACTGAAGACAAAAAGGAAACAACATCTAAATGTGATAACAACTCTGGGCATACATCATGGCTTCTGGTTGGACACAAACCAAGGAACGAATAAATGCAAGAGCACAGGAAGTGAAAAATAAACTCTAATTAAAAATACACTAAGTGGGAATTCTGTGGGTGACAAAATTTGTAATTTGTGAATCATGTGATGCCTTAAAGGGACACTTGTGCATCTGCATGGGTGAGAAATGTAATGTTCTTGTTATGTACCTTTCACATACATACACCATATGCTGGGCATACAAAACAAAACAAAATCAGATATGCTTGTTCAAACCTGTATATACGTGGTCCAGGAATACTGCTACACAAGCCAACTCTGATACAATACTGTATGTATCTGTAGTCCATCATATGTTCTTGCGCAGCTGTGGGCCTCTTGAGTCCTTTAGGCCTCATGTTCCTCCCTTAATTATCTAAATATCCATAAACCTTTGGAGAAATACTCTATACAAGTCAAATGAATCAAGTATGAATATATTAATCATGCTCCCACCCAATTCTTGGACTTCTTGCACTTTACTTTGCACAAGCAATGAGCCATAGTAAATCCCAGCGGTATCCAGCAGCAGCGCTTCCTCTCACCACTCGTAACTATAGCTAATGGTGTGGCATACCCTCTGTAATTAAAATAACCTAGGCAAGGTGTTTTAACATGGCATTCTCTGCTTCTCTGGGCCATGTTTGTTCTGTTTCCTGCCCTGTTCATCTCCCCCCTTATCTCTTAGACCCCCTAGAGTATGGCGTTTTACATTTCTGTTTGTAAAACTGTCAACACATCCACTGGCTGTACTAATGTGTGATTTAGCGCCAACAGAGAGGAGGGATAGAGAGTGAGAGAGAAGCAACTGCATGAGATCTTGCACATTCTCGAAGTGGAATATTTTTTCACTGCTATCCCCCTAACCCACAACTCCCCACCCCCAAATATGCCTTGATGTTTGGGAAATGCTTTTTTTTACCCTTAAACAATCATATTGTCTCTTCTGCTTTTGTTACATTTATTTAGCAATATTTGCCACTGATACTGTCACGTTTATCCATTTATAGAATATTTGACTTCAAACTTGATAATGGGAATACACTGAAATATTGTATAACTTAAATATAACTTAAATATAACTTTTAACTTTGTTGAGGTATAAATTGAATAGAAAAATTAAAACATTTGGTTAAAAAAGTGACGGTTTATGAAGTACTAATCAACATCTTAAAGCTTCCTCGATTCACTTGTGCTGGCTTAGAGCGAGAGAAGAGAAGATGTTCAAATTTAATTGGATTAATGTGTGTGAGCTGAATTGTGTGCGTGAATTTTACACCTGCCACACTCCTGTCAAATCAGACATCCCTTGTCATTGCTAATAAGTACCTGGGGGAAGTGTTGGTACCACAGGACTGGAACATAAGCAACGGCTATGAAATCTCCTTTTGCTCATCAAAACTGCTCACATGTATGTATACCTGCCAGTTATATACAAAACTACACATAACACCTACAGACACTATATTTTGCATTTTCCATAATGAACAATGTTACTGATTTCAGAATACAAATACATACAGTAGTCAACTAAAACAGTAAAAAAAACATTCACAAAAGAAAAATAGAATAAAATAATTAAAATTCAATTTAGTGTCACTTTGAACAGAAAAAATACTTTTCAGAAAATACTACATGTCTACAGTGCAGATTCATAGTTCACAACCAAAGTCACTCACACACACACTCACAAGCATCATCTGTCATACATAACACAATAAGAAAAGCCTTACACCCACATCACTTTCCTCTAGAAATAGAGGAAATCCTGTGTTTTTATCATAGAAATATTGTAGCCTGAGCTTGAATTTGAGATTTTTAAATTTTACTTTGTTTACTTTGTTTTGGCTTTAATTTACACCTCTGTTTTGCAGCTGTGAGAGGGGAATTCAGCTTTCATCCCTTTGGTGAGGAGCACTGGCAGCAGAACATTAGCTCATTTTAACGGCCAGTGTAATAATCTGTGCACCGGAGGGCCTCTGTTGGAAGCTCTACTTTGCACTAAGGCACTGGAGACTCCCCTGTCAATAACAAGACAGTCACTTCATTATAGCTTCACAAGTCAGCTATTTATTATCTATTGGCCCCATCAGAGAATGATAGAGCACAGAGTCAGATGTTATAAGATATTAATCAAAGATAATCCAGTGTGTCAAAATGTAATTTTCTACAGGACTGGAGATGTAATTGTTTGATTTTATAACAAAAGTGAATAACGTGCCCAGGGATAGAAGATCATGTGTTTTCACGTAAACAAATAGTTGAAGCTTAGGCCTTATGTTTAAATTTAAGACAACAGGCAGTTTTTTCTTATTTTAAAAAAAGAGAAGTGAGAGTATGATGTTGCTGATATGTAGAACCTCAGGGTTGCTAAAACACACTTCTCCACTTATTACCAAACTTGCATGCAATAAAAGTGGAGTTTATTTATTCTAACAATATATGCACCAAAAAAATTAATAAATAGTGAAATTTATAGTAAAGTTTAGTGTTGAGATTTAGATATTTTACACACAAAGAGCACTTACTTACAAGTTAGTGCTTGTTTCTACTTTGGTATATTTTGAGGAAGAACAAAATGTGAGGGAAGCCATTTTGTTGCTCTTCTAATTAAATGTTCTATGATCAGCCGCAATGTCTCCACTCAGAATTCCTTTAATCAACTTAAAACATTTCTTGACTAGCTACTTGGACTGAATTTTTTTTTTAAAGCAATGGCACAACACTTCTGAAAGCCTGAATGTGTGAATCCACAGACACGTCTGCATGAGCGTAGTGGCTTAGTGCCGATTATAGTTGCACCAAATGTTGAATAGGACTTTCAAAAAACACATTCACGAGAAGCTGTGAGAAATTCACTCACACCAGCAAATGCAAAAGCTGACCACAGCCAACAAAAGGAGCAGAGCAAAAAAGCCACATTAGAGAGCGGGCAACTGTAACTGAAGAAGAGGAAGGGAGATGCAGAACATCCAAACACACAGAGACAAAAATAAAGATATATGACTCTCATCACAGTTTACAAAATTTTGTACAGATTTAATAGAGGAGACGTTTGCAGAGGAGGGAAGTGTTATTATGAATGTTGATAATAATGACATAACATTAACAGAGTAGAATAGTTTGACATATTTCTTCTTTTAAAAATTTTTTTTCCAACCAAATAGAAACAATCAGCAACCAAACAAAACAGCAAACCAGTGGAAACTAAAAACGGACCCCATGGAGGCAAAGTTCTCTGTCACACAACAAGCAGACAGAGAAAGACAGCGCAAGACCCCAGCAAACCCCTTTCACATGTAATGATTATTCCCCTTCATTAAAACTGCTAGTAACCCTGTTAGGCTGGAATAGACTCACTACGGGTAATCGTGAAAACACTTTTAATCAACGCACAGCAACAGTAGAGACCTTGCTAGAATGCATTCACTCCAAATAAAGCAGGCTCTTTATAAACAGGCGCAGCAAAACAGCTAAGACCCTGATAAGACTCCTCACACTCTCCATGGCGAAACCTGCCTGTGAATGTCTCCTGACAGCTCCTTAGCCCTTGTTAGAGAGAATCACTTCCTAATGATTCAACCCAGCTTGGAAACATCAACACACACAAAGTAACACTTGGGCACGCAGTTTCCCATGAAGTAACATAGTCTACACACATGCAGTGGTTGACTGGATTTACTGATGTTCGTTTGCTACGATTACTTACTGATGAGCTGCAAAACAAGACCAAAATTAAAATCAAGATTAAGTCAGAACTAAATTATAAAAAAACACCAGTTATATGAGCACAAGATGTGTAGCAAAACGTTTTTTAAACATTTAACACTGACATAATTTAGGAAACCTCCCTGCTCAAAAATGTGACATTTTGGTACCCTTTTTATCACAATGTATTTAGTAAATAATCTCTCCTTTATCATGAAAAGTTAAACTTATAAATGAAACCCGTTTAGTGCTATACATTATTTCTATTCTATTGTGACCTTTAACTAACTGGACTGCAATTCTTTTACAGTTCTCACCCATGAACAGAAAAAGTGTCACCTCTATTAACACTGTGGCTGACACAAATGTACATGTGCTTGCTTATAAGTACCCATGCAAATGTACACACACTTGTATGTAGAAAGCCAAGCAATGCATGTATGCACACGCGCATACTGTACACAACCGGAGCAGATGACACATGGTATATCAGCAGGCGTAGTTCTTTTGTCCTCAGCAATTTAGTTTCAGCAGTTCCACTACTCTTGGAACACTTTGTGCTTTTGTCTGGATCATGTATGAATCTATTGTAAAAACAGAGAGGAGAATGTAAGATTTATTTTCTTTTTGCAGAACTCCGACTTAATGACTTTTCTCTTCATGGTTCCCTTTCTCTATTTTTATTGATGTATTTATATACTTTTTTGAAAATACAGGGATTATGAGCTTTAGGGAGACACACAGAGTTACTTGAGGTTTTCCACTGACCAGTAAACAATGATGACAAAAATCAATATGTGACTAAGATTTTTCAAGGTCTTGTTCTGTGACTCAGGGGTGTTTATTCTCTCACACAGCAGCAGCTGTATTTTGGTGATGATCTGGAACGTGGTGTTGGTGAACTTTCCCTGAGCCTGTCAATCATGCCGGCAGTGGGTGGAGTTTGAGTCATGGGTGATATGATTTTGACAGGTATGATTCAGTGGTGAGGAGCAGGCGTGCACAGATATACTAATGCAATGATTAAACTCTAAACCCAAATAATAAAACTTAACATCTGTAAATGAAGGAAAAACGCTAAATTCCTGCAATTCCTAATTTTCTACAGACATCTTTCATCACATCTCCTCTGGATAAATTCAAGCTTATACAGTATAACAATTTCTCATACATTTCTGGTGACCCTGACCAAAATTTTTCTCACTGCCTCCATCGTCCTTTCTGCTTAGGTATGCTACCCACTCTCTCGTGTAAATCCATCTCATCCGACGTCGGCCGATCCCACAGATGCTGTCACTCCTTCGTCCTGGGTGTGAGAAATATGAGGGTCTGAGGTGCTACTCCAAAATCAGGCTGGACATTGCGCAAGCAAGTTGTGCTGCCACAGCTTCACAAAACCGCCCCGTGACACTGCCCTCAGACAGTTCTTCATATGTCAGACATCTAAACAGTGTGGTGGAGCAGCTAGAGAAAGGCCCTGTGACTTTACAATGTCAGCATACTTCAAAAACATCACACACACACACACACACACAGAGCAATAATGTATAAACACTGTGCCTGATGGATCATAGATGATGTTCGAAAGGGGAATATACAAATGCTGCATCAAAAATAGTGAAAAGGCAGATGTGACACTGGTTCTATATCTGGCAGTGAAGTCTGAATCTATTGCATCTGAACCACAGAAGCTTTTTCTGTCCACCTACCACATACTCTTAACACCTACAATTATATATTTTTATATATATAAAAATGAAAACATGATCCGAGCAAATTACTTACATCTTGCATCAGTCTGTAAAAAGCATAACATCTTGACACTGGCTTTTAGTGAAGGCTTCCCAGGAGTATGGCATGCCATGACAACAGATGAGAATGGTTTCAGCGTACCTCAAGATCCCTCTTATGAGTTTGGTCTTCCTTCTGGAGGATGAATATTGGACAGCTTTTGGGTTCAGCACTGAAATGGCACACAGTTTAAATGATGGCTTCAGCCACCCAGTAGGTGAAATGTCTGCCTCAGAAAAACAAATCTATGAAACCCTAGAATTAAACTTTGGAAAGCAGTGAAGAGTTCAACCACTTACAATGCACCTAATAGATGTAAATGTGGGGAAAAAAACATATGAGATTTTATCTGTACATCAAATGTACAATACAATAAATTAATCCCAAACTATAAAACTGTTTGCAAAAGAGAGTAGCTAGCTCATGGAAGATCCAAAGTCTCAAAGTGCCCCCTAGTGGGTCTTTTCTGTCTTTGCTGTTAACAAGGTCCGGGAAACATTTGACCCTATAAAAAGGTCTTGGTAGTTCACTGTGCTAATTAAGAGGGCACTTTTAACATGAGATCACAGGATAACACTCAGTGTCTAACACGATTGATTGAGTGGATTTGCTGTTTTCTGTGCCATAACAAACTGCTAAGTGTGTGTGAGGGTAAGCCGACTGTATAATAACATGATACTGCAAACACATCAAACACTGACAGCCAAAGCAATGTTAGGATAAAAATAAAACAATCCACACCACAGTTAACTTTGAAAAACATAGATTAAAAGTCACAATAAAACTCACAATAAAGTAAAATACTGGGAAAATTATTGGTATTAAAATTATTGAAATTGTTGATTCTTGTAGGTAGCGAGTGTTGAAGCAAGTGTGTGTCCTGGTCTAATTATATTTTCCTCACTCATAATACCAACCTGTTGCAATGGGACAACAATGGGACATGAATACCTTTACAGCACTGAAATTACTGCTGAAAAACACAAGTAATGATGATGATGATGCTTTCTTCTTCTCCATTTGTATTGCTTTTTCAACCAACTTGGAGTACAAGGAAGAAGTTAAACAGCCTGTTTACAGCAGCCTCCAAAGCCGCTTGAAAATATGGCACCTTTTCCCACTGGCTGGCCTTGAAGGAAAGCAATTACAAAGGAGGTGGAACAACAATACCCAGAAAACATCTGCTTGTGCCGGCTGGGGCCACTGACATGCCTGACTGTGCATCTCTGCTGGCTTCCATAAAGGACACATGGCTGCCTGGATATGCTGAGGGGCCCGAGAGCACAGGGCCCAGTCTCTTCCTCAACGTAGCGCCTTACCCTCCCCCTGTTCGCCTTTCCATCCCACCTGCCTCTCTGACTGCTTGTCTGCCTTCTTTGGCAGTGGCAGCTATGTTAGACAGACGAGGACCCGCCTGTCAGAGCAGTTGTTCGTTTGGGTGCATTCCCTTCTGCTTGGACAAGACGGTGCACCAGCATGGCTCTTAAGTTGAGGCAGACAGGAAGAGGATGGCACAGGGGGCCCACAGCCATATGATGACTCCCTCTTATTATTGCTCAGCTCAGCAGATGGGAAACCCCCGTCTTTAGGGTAAACACTGTTTGCAGAGATTTACAATGATCAGAGCACAGAAAGACATTACATAACTGAAACCTGCAGAATGAATCCTGTACATACTGAATGGCACATGCTGGAGTCTTGTCATACCCTCCACCTGACACACACTCAACTCTCTAAGGTATTTTCATAGACATTTCTCACTTGAGAGAGTGTGAGTAGTATTAGTGCTACTCAGAGTTTGATATACTTCAAACATGCCTCCTTGTACTCATTATTTACTGGGTTTATATTGCCACCTTGTGGCCAGCATTGAGACTTAATGATTATCTACTGGAATTATCACAGTGGTCTCGAGACACATTTGAGGCGACACTGGACAAAAATAAAAAGAAAGAAACTCACTTGCACAAATTATTTTTATTTTATTAAAATAAGTTAATACTGTAAAACAAGAGCAAATGAATAAATTAGGGCAATAAAAATGTAAAAAGTACTACATGCTCACGAACATGATGAGTTTATAAAAATAAGTATATATTGAAGAAAAAGGCCACAGTACTCTTGTACAGCTTCCTAGTAGCCTATGCTACAGTCACCAAATGATGACGGTTATTATTATATTGGAATGATATATTTTTTCATATTTAGGTAAGTTTCTTTCTACACGGTGCATGTTATACAATAACTTTATGTTCTTTTGCACGGCCTTTTCAGCTATTACTGGTCTGGTTTCACTTCATCTTCAACCAAATAGGTCGGCCCCTACCATGATTGCATAGTTTTTTCTGTTTTCATAAACAGAAGCCTATTGAATGGTGTACATTGCGTGAACAGTTGTATTTCTGTTTGGTTTTCATCATTTATTGTCTAAAAGTGTTTTTGAAAACAAAATGTGTTACTTAAATACATATCTAATAAAGAACACGCATTTTCACATTATAACAGGGCAAATTTAGATAGCTAGATGTGCCTTTATTGTCATTGTACAAGTACAATGAGATGTCGTTTGGAGCAAGCCAGCAAATGCACAGAAATTACTTAAAGTATAAAAAACATATTACACAGAATAAAACATAAAACTATAAACCATATATGAACACATGTGATATATAAATGGTGATTAAGGCGCAGGTGGAGTACATACACATTGGATATACCCTAATATCCACATTGGACATATAATATACAGGATATATGGGATATATAAAACTGTAAAGTGCATGAGTATTGCACAGAGGTACGAAATATTGAACAGGAATGTAGATATAAATATACATATATATATATATACGTAATATGCATGTCGTGGTATTGCAGTGAGGGGTATGGGGGGTAGACAGTATGCGGTAATTTAGTTATGCAAAAACAAGTGTGAACTGTAATGCAATGGTGGGGGTGAGTGCAGGTGAACAGTTCAGTCCAGTGAATATGTTGATGGGGGGAGTGAGTGCTGTGAGTTCAGCACTGTGATGGCTGTGGGGTAAAAACTGTTTCTCAGTTGGATTCTGCAGGAAAACAGGGTTCAGGAAGTAGAGCCACTGAAGACCCTTTTTATCCATTACTGATGTGTTAATAGTCCGTGGGAGATCCTGGCTGATGTGAACCCCAGGAAATCTGAAGCTCTGGACCATCTCCATCCTTTCATCACCGATGCCCTTGTTCCTCCATCTCCTTGAAGTCCAGGATCAGTATTAAGTTTTTGTTGTAGTTCAATAATTTTCTACTAAAGTTATTTAATAGGGAATAAAATAAGTGAAATGACTCATGTGTCTGCCAAAGTGAAGGTAGGTTTTATTCTACACAAGCAGATGTGAAATATGTGTGGATGTCTGCAGGCCTTTAAAAACTTGTTGACTCGGGGACACAGGATATTTCGAGGAGCACCTGAAGGCACCATTTTTGACACGGGCTCGGTGTAACCGGGAGGTGGGAGGGAGGAAGTAAGGTTTGTTTGGTGACAGCTCGCGGGGACACGCCCGCCGTGACAGCCGCAGCTCTGACACCGTGCTCTGCCTCTTTGGAGGTGACTGAAGTGTCTCACGGCGTCTCTTACAGTTTTTTTTTGACGGAATAACTTCTCATACAACTACATGAACCGGTTGACTGTTGTTCTGCCCCAGACTATTGTGGCTTTCCGCTTCAGAGCAACAACAGAGATGTAAAGCAAGTTGCACTACCGCATCTTCCTCTTGATATGCTTCTGACATAACGAGGAGCCAAGAAGTGACAGAGGTATTTCGACATTGTTTTGCGCCTTGTTTGTGTGCCGCCACCAGACGCTATTGAAGCTACCGTGATGACAGACACGGCGCTAAAAAAAAACC
Organism: Sandelia bainsii; assembly: GCA_032362345.1. Taxonomy (NCBI): domain Eukaryota; kingdom Metazoa; phylum Chordata; class Actinopteri; order Anabantiformes; family Anabantidae; genus Sandelia; species Sandelia bainsii. The sequence continues at coordinate 7,749,239 of JAUMHL010000003.1, read as the reverse complement.
CGTCAGCGACGATAACACCTTGTTATGATGTTTATAGTCGCTCGAAGACGGGACACCATTATTTAATAATATGATGCTGCTGGAGTAGTTTTATCCGGGTTCAGCGAAATGCACAAGTGCTAAGCGTGAATTGAAGGCGAAGCAGGCGCGTGCACATTAGCAACTCAGTAAAAAAACAACAACTTTTAAGTGTTTTTTTTAAAATACCTTCTTAAAAAAATTTTTTTTTTTGAACGGTCGTCACCAAGTATAGTGCTAACCTTGGGCTTCACCTGCTGGGTAGCTAGTCATGGTGCAGGCACTGTTTTTTTGCAGCGCAACTACAATAACGTGTCATATCGTATCAGCATTGGGGGGTTAATTTGTAGCCATTCCTCTCAATGAGATGCTAATACATGTGGGAAACACGTCACACCTACGTCATAATTAACACTGGCTAACAGGTGCGAAACTCTGCAGCCTGACTTTTGTGCTGCAGCGTTAAACTGTTTGCTCCTTCAGGAAATGTATTTATGAGGCAGCACGTAGAACAACCTAGTGAATCTCATAACTCACCGATGACCCCAGAATGCAGAATGAAGATACTTGGTGTTAAACATCACCCAGCTGGATCTGTCCTTCAGATGAAGTGACTTTTCTTAACTTTGTTTGTCTCTGCTTTATTGTTCAGGGGCTTGAAAACACTATGCACCCTCTAAGTAATAATTCAATGAAACCTATATACTATTAAAAAGTATATTTCGCAGCAGAAGGGATTTTAGTTTGTGCTGTGAGTCGTTTTGAGTTATGAAGATTTCTCTGGTACCTGAGGGACAACCACAGACTTGTTAAACAGGGGCTGTGCACGACAAATGTTTTGACTTGTCACTGTAGGACAAACGCAGGTGAGACAAGTTTGTTAAAAATGACTTTTCCCCATCAAGTTCAATGAGCCAGCGTGCACAATACCAGGACCCTGAAACCACCGCTCCTCAGTAGAATTCAGCTAATATTAATGTTATTGCAGTAATTACATCTTTGCGTTTTTCTGCTATGGCAAAATGTCCTTGTAATAAATGTAATTTATTACAAGAAAATAATATTGCTGTCCCACAGTGCTTTGTTTCAGTAATAAATGACTAATTATACAGCTTTTTTATCTGTCTAGTTAATTATATTATAAAGATCTGGATTAGGTGATATTTGTGCATTAAACCTATGCTGATGTCATTCACATATAATCTTTGAATAAATGCAATCAGTGCTTGGTTATACTTTACATGATAAATAATATATAGGACAAATAAATGCATATGAATTTTACCAGAGATTTAGAAGATGTAGAGATTTTCATTTAGATGTAATAAAACTAAATAAATGAGCTTTGTTGAATATAATCATGGTTTCGATTACTTTTTTTCTGCTCTTATCTTGAGCTAGTTAATAAAAATTATTTATTTGTAGGTTTGTAAAATTCACTATATGTTGTGTTTTATGTGTTTAACTGCCAACAACTGAGGAAAAATTGCGTATTGGCCGCATCTTTTGTTAAGCCTAGATCTATTCACATGGACACATTTTCTTATCATGGTTTTATTCTGTAGTCATTAACACCTCAATAGAAACCAGCAGTGAAGGGAGGTGTGCAAATCTGTGTGTCACTCCTTGTGTAGTGTACCTGTTTTATTTATCCCCCTTTTCCCACATTACTCTCCTCCATCTCTGGCTTCTCTAGGCTCTGCAGAGGAAGATGGAGGTCCAAAGTGGCATTCAGCAGCTGGAGCCACATCCTCTGGGCTCTCCTCATTCAGGGGCCAGTCAGCAGAATGAAGTGGATGACGGGCAGACGGGTGCCAGCGGCAGGCCTTCCGCTGACAACCACAGTAGGGATACACAGCCAACAAGCAAGAAAGATGACAAAAAGGTAAGTTGCAGTATCTCACTGCTGCACATCTGCAGCTGCAGTGCTGTGTGTGTATGTGAGGGTGTGTCTGTACTTGTGCGAAGAGTGATGAGATCCTGCACGCCTGCTGAGCTTTTTCTGGGCCTTGTACTTTCACTGTGTTATCTCATGGCATCCTGAAAAGCCAGGTTGGAAGTTTTGTGGTCTTAAGAAGTGTCATGCATTTTGTTCGTAGTAGTCGTTGGCTTTGATCCTTACAAAGACGTGTGAAAGGACCTGTTTGCTTGTTAGTGTTGTTGCATGAAAAAGTGAAACTGTAGGTGCTTTTAGTGTTTGGCTTCAGTGGTTTCAAAGGAAGTAGGTAATGTGTTGTTATGTTGCCATGAGAACCGTTCAGCACATACTACAAACCACAGCTATGATACAGTATGTACGTTCAGGGTTGTTTATTATTACATACAGAGCTAAGTGGCTTGTGCAGTCTCCCCATGTGAATGCTGATTTTCAAACACATCAGCCCTCTGCCATCTTGGAGCCTTCTGCACGTCCAAGTGTGACAGTAAAACCCTTGCTGGCTCTCTTCCATCTCAAAGACGTCAATCATGCTTCTCTGGCAGGAGCCAGAACCTCTTTCCATCAATCAGCCTCAGAGGCTCTATAGGCCTTGGAGCAGAGAAGAGATAGAGGCAGAATAAACACAACAGATATACAAAAACATTCACTAGATGACTGGACTGGACAGCTCTGATTGTGATGCTTGTCATGGCTTGCTGTATCAATTTTGAGTCTTTTGGTCAGACTTTAAGCAAACATTAATTGACATACAGTGGTTCCATAAATTTTGACAGCTTTGTTAACTTAGAAAATGAAATCATCATTTTAAAACAGCATTTTGTATTTACTCGGGCTATCTTTGTGTGCTGTACTATAACCCTGTATGTCGGTAAATTTAGTAATAATAAGTTTACAGGCTGCCCACTTAAGGTGCCAAGGGTTTCGGGTTCAGGGTCTTGTCCAGGGACACTTATGGCCAGGAATCACAGGGAACTGGGAAGCAAACCGCCAAGCTTGGTGTTTGTAGACGACTACCGACTGCACCATGGTCGTCCTAATTAAGGCTCTCAGAATACATACAGAGGTGTTTGGAAAACATAAAAAATGTTTGCAAGTGTAAATTAGTTTGATGTTGGCTCACAGAAGATTCAGTCTTCTCTTAGAGGTAATTTTCTCAATGAAACAAGAATAACTCGCTGGTTAATGCGTTTGGTTCCAACATTTGACTTCTAGGCACCAACTTATAGTTTTTAAAGCCCAAATTGACAGTGATTGTTGCCACTGCAGAATAGTATACATGCATTTCTCTTTCTTTGGTTGATGGGGCTGCATTGTGAACCAATTAGGTCAATACGTCAATTTAAAACAATAGAGGTTTTGAAGAAGCTCACACAGGCAATACCAAACTTCTTTTGTTTATTTAACAGTGGGTGTCTTAAAGTGGCTCACACTACCTTACAATGGCAGAAAGGCCACTGCCCATGTCATTAAGTCTGTGTTTGTATTGGCATGTGTGTGTAGATTTTGTTCATTAATTAGCAGTTGAGTCAACACCTGCTGCAGTGTACTAAAAGGTGGCAGTGGGAGTGTGTTTGCCTGTGACACTGGCTGACCAAGTGGTTCGGGCTGGCTACTGCTTCTGTGGTGTCATCGATTAGTCTGGACAGTTTATTCATCAAGGTGTCATCGGTGGAAGTGGACCAGTGTTTTTGTCCTTGTTAAAGGGTGGTTTCTTGTGACCTGCTCTGTTGTTTATTAGCGATACATCATGGACAATAAGGTGGCAAAGTCTGACTGGGGGCACAGGCTCAGAGTTGCTGTGGCATATGAGGTCATCCACAGTGCAGTCAGCTTTTGGTCAGCTTAAAGGTTAAGGAAGTCAGCTGTTGAAAGTAAATTTGCCTGCTTGAATGCTCAGACCGCCTCTATATTCTGAATACCCAGGGGCAAAAATGTCAAGGTTTAAAATTCATTTTACTCTCCGCAATGTACTGATGAAGTACCCTTCAGTGAGCACTTAATCCACAAATGCTTTTGATGTTGCTTCCTAACTGTAGAAACCTGTGGTTGTGCTGTGAGGTTTAATGTCATGTGAAGCAGGGCAGTGGTGAAAAGTAGCACAGAAAATTGTTCAGTGAATCTTTGGTATGATGCTTTTCACATGTTCAGTTTCAGAATCAGTGCTTACTCGAGTCACACGGAGCTTGGCTTATTCCTGTTGACTCTTTGGAGACAGTTTATCATAAACAGTGTTGATAATTGACCAATTATGCTCAATTGTGCATAATTGGTCACAATTGAGCATCTTGTATTTAATATATGACACCACATGACTCACTGACTGCAGTCTATCTTGTATCAGTACTTGTGGATTGGTGGTGGTTGTGTAGCAGCAACATCCAGAATGAAAATAAAGTGAGGAAAAAACTGCATTTCAGTTATCGTCACCTTTTCTGTCATATATTATAGAGATAATGAATACTGTGTATATTTCTTAATTTTTTCAAAGAATGAATCTATTTGAACATATTAGTGTATACAGCATCTACCCTTCACATATCCAGAAAGGTGTTTCCATGAACACACATTGTGTTCATCCAGGGGATCTAGCATTTGCACAGCACCAGTTGCGGGTTGGTGGTGAACAGTCAGACGATCAAAACTCTGATACTGATAACCTCAGCATTCTGTACATTACCCCCTTTTTCGAATCAAGACATGCAGTAATGTACAGAGCTGAGCTACATCATTAACTCTGGACATATATTACCATTCAAAAGTTACAGAAATGTCCTTTTTGTTGGAAAGACCAGACTGATCATAATTATGGTGTGAACCTTGTTGTAAATGACTGTTGTAGCTGGAATGGCTGTTTTCTTAAAGGAATATCTGCATAGGTGCATTATAATGTCCATTATCAACAAACAGTTGTGTGTTCCAATAACATGCTGTGTTTGCTAATGCAAGTTTATTGATGTAAAAAGCTAACTGATCATTAGAAAGCTATTTTTGCAATTATGTCCGCACAAAACATGTATGTTTTCCTGGAAAACAAGGAACTTTTACCTCAGACTTATGAACAATAGTTTTTGTTGATTTCTTAGCAAAACCTCATTTAAACTTCAGTTTCAAATGTCTGGATTGTTCAATGCTCATTTTGAAAAAAAAAAGTCCAAGGATTGACCCCTTTATAGAATTGTTTTATTTTTAAGGGTTGAGCCAAACACCTTAAAACTATCCATGTACTTTAACCTTAACACAACCCTTGCTACCGGACCCTGACCCCTGTGTTTTTCTGTGACGCTAGCTGAAGTGCAGTACATGACCTCTAAATCACCTTGAGGGATTATTTCTCTCCCATCTCTCATCACGATTGCATTCGTTTGTGCTCATTATTCTGCAATTAGCTTTGTTGAAATCTCAAAGTATCAGCCGACCACTCTTGCTGATGAGCTACAGTGCTGATTTGAAATATTGCACTAATTGGTGTCATAACAGCCTACTGACCTTTAACTCATTAACTGCACTGGAAGCAGAAATAAGTTGGCAAGCACAAAGCCTAAGGTTGCACATTGGAGTTAGCTTGCTGATCCTGCAGTTTTTATAATTGTTCTCTATTTTAAGAGTTTGTGTGTGTGAGTGTGTGTACTGTATGTCTGTGTTTGTACACACTATTTCTACAGACAGAGTTTATTTCATCTCTCATATGTATGTAAAACAGACAGATCTATTCCTCGCTGTGGTAATTTGTGTTCCATTAGAAATGAGTCATTGGAGAGTGAGTTTTTAGGCGTGGAGTGGAATAGTCGTACCAGTGATTATTTCTGTTATATTTGATTACATAAATGAGAAACATTTAGGAACAGAGGAAGCAAATTATATTAAATTGCTCTGACTGAAGCTTTTGTGTGCGCTTCCAAATGAACAATCAGAAAATTAAAATCTGTGCAGATGTTAGTCAGGATTATAACAAATTTCATCTTAGTTAACCAATAAAATCAACTTGTGTAAGCTGTAGACATATAAGTGGATCTTTCTTGACTTTGTGATGAATTGATGTCCAGATGCTCCTGGAGCATTTGCCTAATGGCTTCTCACTCACCATGACTTTTAAGTTAACTTGAAAGCAAATGGCTTCTCATCTTGCTTGACAATTTGGCTTCAGCAGCAGTGTGGCAGGTTGGGATGATATTCACTCTACTTTCACTCTACTCATTCTGCTTTTATAAGGAAGTAAGTATTACTGTAGCTATGTTGCTTGCAAATTCCAAGACTGATTTGCAGATAAACTATTAAAGGATTTCAAACAATTTCTTCATTTAATATCCAACACCAACTTTATTTGGTATAAGTTGTACATGACCTGAACAAAGAAGTGAAGTATTAATGGTAGATAACAGGATAAGATGTATAAAATAGTCTACCAAGGAAAGTTTTGGTCTTCTCTATCAGCATTACTGGAGTGAACACAGTGCAGTGAGTTGAGGTAAATATGGACAGACAACCTGAACACCACCTCCACAGCCCCCCTCGTTCTCCACTCTAAAGATTACCTTGGTGGTTGCTAGCGGGCCCAGATAATTACCTTGTGTTATTTCTCCTCCCACACTTTGCTTTTGAAGTTGCGGCAGCCTGACTGCCTAGCTACCTCAGCTCTAATAGCATCCCGGCATGCCATCGATCCCAAACCCCTCCTCCGGATATGAATGGGTAGTGGAGGTGGTCTAATGGGTTGTGGAGGGAGCAGCCCAGGAATCTGTTCCAAGCCTCTGCAGGTTTTCCAAAGCACAGGTTAATCAATATGCTAGTACACCTCATCATGTGAACAGCATTATGCACAAATGCATCATAAACTACAAAGTACAATGTGCTGTTTGCAGGAGTTGAACAAACTAGTACCTTGTCAAATCCTGTACATTTATACATAAAATGACTGTCCATTTTTACTGCAACATATTGAATCTCTAATAAAAAAATGATTTCCTGTTTATGAGTGTGTGTGTGTGTGTGTGTGTGTGTGTGTGTGTGTGAAGCGGAGCATCTAGCATGGTGGTTTAAAATCTCCAATTAATGGCCTTTCTGCTCGACTGTGTGGGGAAAGTTAAATAAATTGCTGCTGTAATAGTTGTAGATATGCTGTAACATCTCAGCACAAATGTTCACCTGCTGGATTGCAAGTACATACTGTGACACTTCTGACTTGATTTAGTAGTATTTCTAGTAGATCTAGTGAAGATTTTTAGTGCATAGGGCTGCATGTGGCTCATCTATGAACCCCAGGGTCAGTGATTCAACTCCTGGTTCCTCCTGGCCACATGTCGAAGCGTCTATGGACGAGACACTGAAACCCCATAGTAGCATCGTCATCTTCTGCAGCTGTCTAAGCCAGTGGTTCCCAACCTTTTGTTGAGCTGTGAGCATAATGTGCAGAACAGTGTGTATTACTTTCTTGAACAGATTATTTCCTGTGAATACTGCAGTGTATCAGCCAGTCTTTCCTGTGTTTCTATGAACTTGTGACACATGAACTTGTTCCCTTTCATACATAGGCTACAAACAGGATGGCATTTAATCTGAGCTTTCGGCTTCTTGTTGCAGTGATGGG
>JAUMHL010000003.1:7710498-7724684 GCA_032362345.1 Sandelia bainsii | reverse complement strand
CCACGTCTCCGTGAAACACATAAGACTACATTGCCGGTACTCTCGCTGCAGCCTAGTCAGCGCCGTTAACTCTTCCAACATTTCCCATGATGACAGACGGTATACATGGTTTATATCGTCTTTTCTGCTCCCGACACTTCACTCCAGCTCTGCAACCTCTCCTCTTTCTCTTTACCTCCGCTGGGATATCTGGTCTCACTGCGTAGAGATGTCCTGTGTTGCGAAGGGCCAACAGCTGTTTTCGAGTGTAAACAATGGAGCCGTGGTTGATACTGTCCAACGCTGTTGTAACTTGTCCAAAAAACAGCAAGAGGCATACTGCAAAAGTCAGATCCATAGTTGCGCACTTGCAGGACAGGGTTGATACGTAACAAAAAGGTACAAAAATAACTTAAGACGACTTAAAAAAGCGCAAAAAATAAGCAGAGCCGCTGTAACTGGCTGCCACTCACGCGGCGCCTAGCAACCAAAGTATATATATACATATATATGTATATATGTTTTTTTTTTTTTTTACTCCGCACTGCAAGCCAAAAGCCTGTAGTACCAGAAGAAATGGGAATTACGAAAAGTATCTTGCACACACACCTCCTGTGGTTTCTAAATTTGCTGACTCAAGCATAGTTGTCCCAAGTGTTTTAGTTTTGGTGGTTTTCATCTCCATTAGTGACACTGATATCATTATTTTGTTGAAAAAGTGAAGCAAAGCTCCTAAACTGAATTTAGTCTTGACTTTGATGTGAGTTGGGCTGTTCACTTTGTGTTTCATCCACCAGGTCTCACACTTCCCATAGGATGTTCAAATTTCAGAATTAGTATATCCTGTTCTTGTGATTAATTTTATTCAGAGTAAATTGTGTGAGTTTACAGTGGTGTATGTATGTGTGTGTGTGTGTGTCAACAGGCTTTGGTGGCCTGTTGAACCACTTAAAGGATTCTATTTAACGGGTCAGCCGAGCAATTAATCAAGGGTTTAATTGGAATCCCGAGTGGAGTGACATGATTTATGCAAATAAAGTCATTAATATGCAGGCCTGCATTCGATGCTTAAATTAAAATTGCTCATCCACCAGCACAGGCTAGCACTTTCATTATGGTAAATTAGAGAACGATAATAACTCCAAATACACATATTTATTTTCTACAGACATTCAGAACAGGACATGCCAACAGGAAGAAAAATATGAAAAGGAATTGAAGGAAAGAAAGCACTTCTTATATGGGCAACAGTCAGGAGGCAATGCTAATGCTGTTAATTTTACCTCATTAGAAGCAGACTGCTATCTGCAGGGCTTCAGTTTTAATTGGATCACCAAGCAATTTAAACTGCATTTGGTTCTTAATTGCTTTTTGCACTTTATTATAAAAAGTATAGCAGCAGTAGTTTGCTATTCACCAAATATATTTGCCAGCACTGTGATACTCGTGTTTGACCTATGCTGTTGCCCTTGGTAACCATCCCCACAGGGACAGTTTGTAATCCTTGCTCCGAAGTGTCCAGTCCACTCACCCTCACTATGTGCTGATGCCAGGGGATTAGAGACAAGAAGGCAAGGAGCCATGCCACATTCTAACGCTACTTGTTTCATTAAGCTTGTTGCACAGGAATGTTGACTGTAGGAGCCACTTTTCTTGAGGCACATTTCACATGCTCAGCTGGAATTAGCTGAAGCTGAAGTAAAATCCACTAGTTGCAAGAAATGGGTATCATATCAAATTTGATCAATACTAATACAGCATATGACACTGATACTTATCAATCCTCTTGTCAGCGCTGCTCTGACTCCACTGCTACTAATACCTATCTGCATTCTCATCAATATTCTTCCATAGTTTGTTGAAAAGTGCACTTGTGTTCAATGAACTCTTTATCCATTAATGTTATAAAAACTGCGAAGTGACATTGCTTCGTTTTAATGGCTGTAGGAAGGAGAGAGAATTAAGGCTGATCTATGGTTGTTGATTTATTTGGTGTGTGATCTACACATAAAGAGCTCGCTGTCTTACAGGCGGTTCAAGCCTCAAGACAGAGGCTTGTGTCAAGAGTACTGAGTCAACATATGTGTACAGGTAGTTTAGATGCTTCAAAACAGGCAACACATCAGATGTAACAAAGCCTTTGAAATATATATCCTACCTACATTTCAGAGCAGAGAGTTGCTTGAACACAGCCTCCTTTGCTTTTTATGTTGTATATTGAATCATGTAGAAAATCTAAAGCTAGATTTTTTGTGAAATTCTCTGATGCTGCTGCTTTACTGTCTCTTGAGGTATCTCATCAGGCAGACCATGGTCCTGCTCTAATTGGCTTTGTTAGATGGTGTGATGATAAGTTTTTTGGGTTGAATATGTCATACAAAAGAGCAGTTGTTTTTTTATTTTAGAAGAAACAAAGTAAAAGTCAAAGAAAGCATCGCACATGATGAATGTGTTGAAATGGTTAATTCATACAAATATCTGGGGCCAATATTTGATGATCAGCTTAAGTGGGATTTGAATACAGAGGTGATGGTGAAGCGTGGTTAGCAGAGAATCTATCTCCTTCACAAACTAAACACATTTTCAATTAGCCCTGTTAGTTTCTCTTCTTATAGAGAATTTTTTAATGCTTTCCTTCATATGCTGATTTTCAATCTTTCAGACAGAAACAGATTAAATGACATTGGTAAGAGTTGTTTGAAGATTAACTGAGTGGAGCAAAGAAACCTGGGCAGATTTTGTGAGGAACAAGTGACCAGGAAATAAAGAAAGTATTTTAAACTCACCTGAGCAAAGGAATTTGTATTGCTCTTATAGCTACCCCAAAGTACTTGCTCTAAGTGGGATAAATAAAGTTGTATTGTACTGTATTGTAAAGTTGATGTTAGTGTTTAAACCTCAGCAGGCAGTGTAACTTTCTAAAGTTAATAACCGGAGTTCTTTCATCTGATAACGGCATTTTGCCATGACCCAACTGGTTGTTTTAATCTGGAGTCAGTGGACAAAATGAGCCAGAGGGACTGTACCAAGCATGTTATAAATTATAATTTAATTATATATTATAATATGTTATGATCTATTACTGTAGGTCTGCACTGAGTGTGAGACAAGACGTCTGCTGCTTCAGTTTAGTTGGGTAAAATGGTTATAATCATGGTCAGGTGAGTGTTGTGGGATGAAAAAGCTGTACATACTGCAGGGTTTTATGGACACAATCAGAGAGTCTTCCTCAGTCATGAACTGGGCCTATGGAGAAATATAATGTTAGTAATTCTTACTGTATAGCAGCGTTTGTGTTATTTTCATCCGTCCACTGTCTCGCTGTAGAAATCAATTTAATATTCCTATAGTAGTCCTATTGACTAGAGCTTAATGAATAGTGCATTGTGGGCCAAATCCAGCCTTCAGGCCAAAATTATTGGATTTATCCTCCCACATTTTTTTTACATTTTCCACGTTGGACATTATCAAAACTGTACTGAAACTGAACAAAATAATTAAACACCGATGTGGATGTGATTAATTCGAACTTCTGGCTGCTGCTCATTTGTTTGTGCACTTCATGGTTGCCTTGCTCAATAACTGTGTGTTGGGAAACTGTTTCAGTGTTTTAATGGAGCACAATGGGGAGATTTGACAGCTGCTATATGTGGAGCACAATGGGTTACAACAAACAAAGGAACAGCAATGGAACAGACTTCATATACGGTAGCTGGAATGGGTCTATTAAAAATGCCTTGATCTGCCCTGATTGGATTGTGATATTTTGTTGTTGGACATAAATGTCACTGTTTTGTTTAAACTTCACTTAATGATGGCTAATAGCTGAGTTCACTTAATGTCAGCCATTTCCTCCACTTGCACATGCACACATGGATGACTCCCAGTTATTCCTCTCTTTTTTTGTCAGTCACAAACACCTCTTGTCCTCATGTGTGCCAGGGCTCGCTGGCGGCTTGGGGTTTTTCTGTAATTACAGCAGTGAACAGGGAGCTCTCTTTTGCATGGCAGATGGTCCAGCACCATGCTGCATCAGGTAACCGTGACAACCACCTCCCTCTTCGCAGTTAACAGCACCATCATGGCTCTTTACAGTGACCAAATGTCATTATAGAGTCTGGAGACAGAGAAAGCAGGGGACAGACAGGGGCGTTGAAGGAAAAGAACAGACATGGGAACAGAGAGGGTTTAGTAGTGGTGTTGTGGATTGAGTAGAGTGATACAGCAAAGAAAAAGAAAGGAATTTGATTTTTTAAGGATGCCATATGAACTTAACACACACAAAATGCAGAGTATAGTGTGTCTACCACTATTGTTTTACGACTATAAACAGTCTTGTTTAACTTTTGACTAATTTTAGGCCATTACTCCAACATGTTCACTTTTGATTCTTATTCAACTTGTTATTTAATCTTTTCCATCCTATAAAATCTACTGAGTGACTTCATACCTATGCCGTCAATACCACATTCACAGTTTCAGCAAATGTGATTAGCTTTATTGTGTATACTGTTTTAACATGACCTTTTTTGCCTCCCTTGTGCATCTGATATGCGAATCACGTCACCATGCCTTGGTTCCGTAATATGTGTTTTGGATAAATGGGTCCTTTCATCACATTATCGCTAATCAGATGCCTCAGAGAAGGCAGGCAGGGCTGATATACAATCAGTTTCTCCTCTCAGCTTACTATGCAGCAGATGACTCAAGTTACCTGATTACGAGGCTCTGCTACAGTTCTAGATGAGTGCTCCTTAAAATTTACGTGGTCTGATGAGGCTGTGTCTGTCCGGTCGCCATGAAGTCTCAGCTGAGTTTACCTGCGGAGGGGGCGTCTATTTCATGCTTTGACCTCAACCGATGAATTAGTAGCAGTGGATATGCAAAAGGAAAATTCTTCATCATGTTTTAATTGAAGTGACTATTGAGGCCAGTGATAGAGAAAGATAAAGAGCCAGAGCAGAGCTGGAGGCCCTTTTTACTGAGCTGCGTGTGTGTGTGTGTGTGTGGGGTGTGTGCTTCCTTGTGGTACCAGAGGGAGGCAGTGACACACCTTACTGTGACAGGAGGCACTGAAGGTGTGCTTTCCACAACAGAGTCATTTGTACATTCAATTAATCACTTATTCACCGGTTCTCTTGATTAATGAACCAAAAAAGTCAATCTTGTTTTATGCAAAATATCACTTAGTGTTTTTTTTATGTTGGAGTTTCTGTTGCTCATGGAAAAAGACATTTGACTTGTAGTCATAGACACCCTGCATCATTATCAGCATGCTCAAAGATCAAATGTCAGATTTCACAATTATTTTTTTTACCTGTTGAACCAGGATGTTTGGATGAGACACTACTTGAAATGCACGAAGGAAGAGAAAGAAAATTTATTTTGATGGATATGACATTTGGATAAATCTATCATATATATATAAAAAATCAGTGATGGTATTTTTTATCAGGCTTGGTACGAGCAGGTGGTAATGCTTTTTTAAATAATGGAACTGTTCAGCAACAAGATGAATATTTCTCATCATTTTCTGGTAACTTATAATGAGCAGTCTTTGTGTGAGAAGTGGATGCATGACAATTTAAAAATAATGATGAAGAGATTTAGTTTTTTCCCCCCGAAAGCCTGATCTCCAAATTAATTTATGAGAACCTAGTCTGAGACCTAATCTGATCATCTATTAGAGTGCAGTTGCAACAAAATAAATGGTTGCAGTTTATAAATATTAAAATACCTGTTATTATGCCTTAGGAGAAAATGATATACAGTAACCAGAACTATTAGATTTTCATCAATAAAACATAATCAACAAATATAATCTAAAAAGTAATCCACCATGACCTTGAAAATGTGAAGAGGCTGTGTAAGAATTGTAGGCTCAACAAAAATGAGAAGAGGGTCAAAGATGTTAACTTTAATATGTTATTAACTTTCCCATGACCTATATTGTTTTTTATTTCTATTTTATAACTATTTGCTGCTCTAAGTTTTCAATTAGAGGAAAGTCTGTCAGCACTTTGTAATGTAAATGTCAAGAGAGAAGACAAAATGCAATAAGCAAATACATAAAATATACATTTCAAAAGATAATGTCACTGTAGGATATTCTCTTTTATTATCCTCACTGGGAGTTTTACCTCTTTAACTCATTTTCTTTTCCCCCGTGTCCTTCTGCCCGTCCCTGTATCACTCTGTGACGCGGGTGGCACATTAACAACTGCGTGCAGATGCAGTGCTGCAGTCTTCTAACAGGACTTCCCCATGTGTCCACAGGATGTTAACATGCACAGATTCACTCAGTCACACTTAAGTTAAATCCAGTATATTAAATGGGTTCAGTACATACCAACACATTTTCTGTAGCTCCAATGTTAATTTCTAAGCAAATAATTACAGAAATGAAAATATCAAGCTAAATTATTGAGTCATGGTGATGGCCATAAATCTAACTGATGTATGAGCTCCTACTCACATTAATGGAATGATTGAATTCTGAGCTTTTGTTTGAATTTCTCTGGATATAATATATTCAGTTCAGTGTTATTTTTCTCCCTGTTGTCCTCTCCTCTCCTCCTCTCCTCTCCTCTCCTCTGGTGCCACCAACATTGCAAAACTGTGCACACAGCGGTTAACTTTTTAACAGTTCACACCGTTCCGTGCAATCAATAGGAGGTTTGTGCTATGTGGTATAATTTCTTGCACCCTGTCTGATCATAAATGTACTTCTTGATCTGCTTCTGCTGAGGGAAATCGATAGCCGTCCAGTGGACCAGCTGTTAGGTTTTTATTATTTCTTAAATCAGTCAAGTCTGCAGTGCAAAGTTACCAGAGTGGAGGCAGAAGCAACAGTAGACCTTTTAGTTCATAAAACTAACATGTCTCTGAAACCTGTATATGAAGATATTGATCCTGTGCTCTTAAAGCAAAAGGGCTTTCACCTTGTATTACAGTATCCACAGCAGTGGTGCTATTGTGTAATGTAGTTAGCCCAGCATGACTACCTGGTTATACTTGGAGGGAATACAGCAGGAGATGTCTATGTATCAATTTAAGGCTGAAATTGTTGCTCCCTCAGAAAAGGCCACATTTATTTATATATATGTATGCATGCTTGTGTAAGCAGTCAGTCAGCAACCTGTGACAGTTTTCTCATTCTTGTGTTTGAGGAGCATTCACAACAAGCTCATCAGTGATAACTGATGTTGAACATACAGGTATATAAGGTATCTATACTGTAGTAGTGAATATTTAGGCTTACTAACATAACACATGCCTGATATGGGAACTGAATCTAAAACCTTCTGGATACATGTTAAAACTAAATAATGTGCTTAATGAGCTGCCAGAAGCTTTTCTAAGTTGCCTGACTAACTCTGAACTAGAATCATGGTTGGATTTGCTCCTGAGACTGTGTCTCCGGAGTCTTTCTCTCAGACATTAGTCTCTCAGTCTCTTGTGAGCTGCCATCTAATCCACCAGTCATCTGAATCCAGGCCCTCATCTCACCAAGGTTGGGATGAAAGAGCATCTCACTGGAGTCAAGGTCCTTCCGTGCGTGGCAGGAGGAAAGAGAGAAGGCCTTAGTGCGAAATGTCAGTGCTTTTCCTCTGAAGCTAGTCTCATCAAAGGAGGATTAGTGTTGCACTGATGGCCTCACTGGACGAGCAAGCTCTGATGAGGTAATCTGATGCATCAGAACCGATATGAGACTTGGATGAGACACATAGACAATGTGTACACTTGCACACACCCATGCACATATATATATATATATATATATATATAAATACAGTCTCTTGTGCACACACAATAGGTTACTTCTTCTGTCACATTGAGAGAAGAATATCATTGAATAAAGGCTACTTAAAGCAGGTTGCTAATAGATATGAATTATTTATATGCAGTACAGTATGCTAAAACTGCGGCTGTGGCATTCATCAGAAAAATTAATGGCTTAGTTGAAAGTAAAGCATCTGAAATGTGACTAAATGTACCCAGGATATCCATATAACTCAAGAGCTGCTTTATAATGCCTGATTACAGAGTTATTATCTCTAAATTTTATAGTCTAATGGGATTAAAGACAGTCATGTTTGTTATAGTTAACAAGCGCTACGTAAGGGCTGAATACAGTATATAAATTCGTGAAGCGTTTCCACATTTTTGGGGCGGCATGATAGCTCAGTAGGTAGAGCAGTCATCTTCCAACCAAAGGGTGAGCAGTTCAATTCTCAGTCCCAGCAAGCTACATATCGAGGTGTCCTTGGACAAGACACCAAAACCCCGTAGTAGCGCTGACACAGGTCTAGCAGCTGTCCAAACAACAATTTTCCCAAGGGGATCAATAAAGTATCAATTATTATTATTATTAATAATAATAAAGAAAACTGATTACTTTAGATTCAGTTCAGACAAGGTTTTGTGCTTTGTGTTGGTTTGCACCAATGAGTGGATGATGTAACAGGGATGTTTTTTGATCTCCCCACATTACACACTGCTTCTAGGATTCAGGCAAAAGCATGCTGATAGTGATGCCATGGACTCACTCAGGAGCGATGTCACCATGATTCTGGATAATTTGAAGTCGCATTATCTGGCCAAGACTATCAAAGGTTGTTTTTTAAATATAATTTCAGAGCCTCTGATGAGCCACCACCACAGTCTGTCAGCAGGATAATGATGTTGATTGCACAGCAATACTGTAGATGGGTGATTCATAAGTTGTGGAGATTTCAGCACCTGTACCAGAGCCAATACAAGCATGCAGGATAATGTCCAACCTAATACATTTAAAATGGAGGGGGTTGTAACATGTGTTTGACTGTTTGTTATTATTAAAAACTACTAGATTGTGTTTTTGTGCTTTCAGTCTCTCTGAAAGAATAGGTGTAATTTTATATCAATAGTCACAAATCTCACAAAGAACTAAACTGTCAAATGTTTTTATTTCTTTACACCCAATTCCCATTTCACGCTTTCAAAAACAGCTCTCACTACAGTATTTCCTGTCTAGGCACTAATGAGAGGATCTGCGCACCATGTGTTAGTTTGAGCTAAATCAAGCATTTTGCAACAAATAAACTCCAAGACAAATAGGAACATCATTCTTAATTTGGAAAGTTGACAGGGCAAGAAATGAGAACAATATGAAGGCCCAGTACTGTGCTCTTCATTCTCGTCTCTGTCCTCTACACATGACAAAGCAAATTCTGATTGTGATTGTGACGGGCTGTCGACAATTACAAGTGATGTATTTATGGACTTGTGGTGGGATCCAATCTGAAATATAGCTGCTGTCAGTGCTAAAAATGCACCATATAGAACTGCATTACCAGAGCTCGACTTAGTCCACATTCGGATATGGAAACCACAGTCAATGCTCAGTAATAGGACAGAGTCAAAGAGAATTTATTTATAGAGCAGTGAATTATTTTTATTAGCTTTTGTTGGTATGTTACTTTTCCTCCTACAGATTTATTCACATAATCTAACGTTGGTAAAAAGAAAATATTGGTCTCAGTGGTGCTAAGGCTGATATGTGACTGTTATGTTATGAAAATGCACTTTGTGGTTTCTTTGTGGATTGTTAATGCATCCTGTTTTGAAAAATATAAAAAGAAAATTGGAAAAATTGTCAAGCTGGAAAACATATTTCTGTCATGGAAACTAATGAAACTAAACTCCTATCCAAAACAGCAATTGTCAGGCCAATCATAGCTTAGCAATAGTAACTAGGCACGTCAGATCTGTGATATAAAACAATGCTCCAAAGTTAGTCTCTGTTTGCTCTTTGTTCAGCTTGGGGACATTTACACAACCTCAGTCCTTGTTACCTGAGATAGCATTATGTTTTTAGCCAGCAAGTGCATATTTAAAGCTGCAATTTTCAACTTAAGCTAGCTAAAGCAAATTAAATAAATAAATAAAATAATAAATAAATTAATCCACTCTGCTTCTACCAGCTCTGCTTTGCTCTGCTCTGCTACACTGTGCGAGCACATCTCCTCTTCCCCACCATTCAGGGTTTTATACCTATTTTAGTCTAGTTTTATTTCTGGTCCAGGCGTTTATAAACAGCATTGCAAACTACACTTAGTATTTATGCACCAGTGCATGTGTGCCAGTGCAGGGCGTGTTGTCAACTACGTAGCTGTGCACACGCATGCCATCTTGTACAGCAACAAAACACCCAGAGTATGTTTGTTTACGCCAGTGAAATTGGCAATGCACACAGCCTTTGTTGCTGTATAGGACAGCGTTCATTTAAACACCCAGAAATGAACAGCAGTCAGCAACATAGTCTAGGATGCTCTGTGCCAGCATACATGCATTGGTGCATGGAGGGCTGTTCAGCTTCTGATTGGCTGAACACACCTGATCCAGGTAATCATCAGTGTGTAGGGCAGGAATAGTTGAAAAACAAGCAGGACAGTGGCCCTCAAGGACTAGGATTGCCCACCCCTGGATTAGAAGGAAGAGCCTCACTGAAACATTTACAGAAGCAAATCTCTGCACTCCTAGCAGTGCTATTTACTGAGTCTGGGTCACAGCAGAATCGACAGTATCTCTACTCTTTAAGATAAGTTTTGGAGAATATTTGTCATAAAACATATTTGAAAAAAGTTGCAACATTCATACTATATCCTAAAGACCTCTTTTACAATATTGTTTTCAAACAAGTTAATTGGAAACATTAAAAACTCAGCCAAAGATGATGTGAACCACCTCATGAAGCTATCATTAGATACAGTTGTATCTGTCTTTTAGCCATCAAAAATCATAGTTAGATGTGAGAACCCTGTATGTGTCTGCCTGTGTCTGAAATCAATGACTTGTTTTTTTTTTAAACGTTCTACGAATAACAGATATGGCTACATTAACTAAGAGAGACAGAGATTAGTAAACAATCAGCTGTATCGGTAGTCTGAGAATGTTAATGACAGGTGGAAGGCACAATAGATTGAATAACTAAAATCTTTATTTGAATTGGGAGAATTTTACAGGTAAGGATTGCTGTTATATCTCTAGTAAGTAATTTCGCCCAAGATTAAGTGTATAGCTATAACCTCCCAGTCCTTTTAAGTTGATGTCACACTTTATTTTAGGTTGTAAAGTCTTGATGTTCTTCCACAGTCATTTCTGTTTCCCAGAGCCTGATCTGAAAATCTTTTATTTTGGTTTATCAAACAGTCTCAGAATTTCCCTGTGGAGCAGTTTTGCTCTTGGCTGACTGCTGTGTGTGCACAATTTATTGTGAGAATGGACTGAGATACTCTATTTGTGCTATGTGCATATACGCTATCTTTTGGAATGTGGCTCCAGTGTGGGCTCTCTCCCAAATAGTCATGGAACGTATTGCAGAATGGGCGGGCATGCCTGGAATCAGAAATGTTTACAAAGATCACAGAGGAAATGAGGTAATTCTGTGGTGCTACTAATGGCAGAGTCTTGACAGAGTATATGTTTCATTTATCCTATCTGCATCAAGGTCGACATAGCAATTACCACAGCGGGGGGAAGCTAAAAAAGAAAATCTACCGACCCAGTGGTGAATATATAACAAATCACCTGTGCTGTTCGGGGCAGGGAATATTTAAAATGGGTGATATAAAGTGTACCTCAAAGGCAGACTCTTTAAGCATGGAGAAAGAGAGTGAATGGTTTATTACCCAGCTCAGCAAAGTGCCTTTAAAAGCCCACTGCAAGCTCACACCTCTTATGTAGCTTATACTCACATGGTTTAGGATTTCAATTTCAAATTGTGATTTGCTGGCTTCATAACATGTTGCATTTTCATATTTTCCTCTCATAGAAGTGTTGCATTAAGCATATATAAAAGGCAATTAGCACGAGCCCTACCTGCTTTATTAGAATGAGAAGCACATCAAGCATTGTCTCAATGTGCTACCAGACCCTTGTCACCCTGGCCTTCTCTCCTCCTCCACTCCCCTCAGCTGAATAGCTGCTCAATACTTCAGTGTTGTCCCTCTTGATCCCTTCACCACTTCTTTCCCTTGATCCCTTCCCTGTCTTCCTTCCCTTCCACCACACTCGTTACAGACTGTCAGGCTAGCAGTGCTGCACACTTGCTGTGTTCACGCCGGTTGGTCAGCTCAGATTGGCATGCACAGTGTGTCTCCTGGACTGACCCGCCTGCCTGCGTTGCTCTCCTATTAAAATTCCTGTGCCAGATCCCCAATGAGGAGAGTGTAGCAGGGTCAGCGTGGCTTGCTGGCCTCTCTCCTCCTGCCTGCCTAATGAAGAGGACGCCTGTTGGGTTCATTATTAAAGAACTGCTAATAACAGATGGAGAAAAAGGAGTGATGGGGTGTGTGTGGGGAGTGAGAGGGCAAAGCAGAGAGAGTGGACGGGGGAGGGTAAAAAAATTGCTCAGGCAGTGTTATTTCCAGCAAGAAACAAAGATACATGCGATCGTTTGTTCATAAATATGCACCCACGGTCTGTAGCAGCATTCTCTCTCACCAGGCTGCTACATGGCGAAAGTGTTTTTTCATGGTCTGAAGTAGAGGGTAAACTCCCGAATATTGTGGCTCTGTCATAAATACTGGAATGACTCTTGTACGGTAATTATGAACTATCAGCCAAACCATTTAAATAGGACTTAAAGCAACTTATGTGCAGTTGAAATTGAAAAAATAAGGGTATATTTTTAATTTTTGTCATTCTTTATTTGCATGTTTCTTCCCCGATTGTTTCTTCTTTCCTTGTATTAGTGAGAGCTTAAAATATAATATCGTCTTGTAGCAGTAAACAACAGTGTTTTTTAATGTAAATTTTATGCCTTGCTATAAATTATCATTCCGTCAACTTGCATTAATTCATTCATTTTGCTGTAAAATTATCCACCTTGCAACCTGAAATGTGCACTGGAGGCTTCTGGACAACAAAAAAATCAAGAATTAAATGAAATGTGTCTCTTTAATGTCCATGGGTGAACAGATTTATTTACCTACATGTCCATGAAATATTTCACTAGCTAGTACAAAAATCTATATGTGTTCAAACCCTTCTTCTGCATTAATTAGGTATTTGCAGAGGGGTCATTAATTACACTGGGATTATAATGTTACTATTCGGCAGACCCATATATTAGGCAGAGAAAAATTTCCATATAGATACTTGTTTTTTTGAGAGCAATGATAGAATTCCTTATAGCTTCCTGAAGCACATCCATTCTAGGCAGTCTGCCTGCTGCAGATGCTCTTGGTATTATACAAGGTATTACCAAAGTCCTCAGAGGACTAACCTAGGTCCCAGAAATGGTGTGTGTGTATTTGTGTGCACGTTCATGACGAGTATGGCTTTTTAGGTTTGGGATATTCATGCTTTTATTTGCTGAGCTCCCCGCCATATGTCTCTCAGGTGGCCTGTCTTTCAACACAAACCATGCAAAGGTTTAATGCAAATTACCAACCATGAACAGCCAAGCGTAACAGCATAAATATGTATTGTGATCCCAACCGAAGTAGCACACCTTTGAAGAGAGTGTCCATCTCATGACTGGATAAAGTTGAGGGAAATAAAAACAAAGTGAAGGAATGCAAGTGTGTATTTCTGTGAAACGGGTCAGGGATGTTTATATGGTTTTTATACGGCATGATGGGGGCTATTAGTTTCTGGCCACTGCTAAGAGGCAGCCCACAAGACCTATTAAAACGGACGTTGCCCAATTCATTTTAGCCAGATATAGAATCCATTTGCACACATTGAAGGAATAAAATTAAAAAGAAATGCATAGAAAGCATGTCTTGATTTTAGGGGGATTGAAGTATGTTTTATTCAGCTTGTTTCAGCAAGACTGTGAAAAAGAGACTGCTTAGATTAGCATAATGGAGCTTCATATCAGATGCTTTGAGCCTCTGATTTTCACAGTTAATCATTGATGGAATGACAACAAGTAGCAAGAACACAGGAATGCTGCTCTAAGGGTTTTCAAGACAAAGAAATGCATGAAATTCCAAGGCATATCCCCACATGTAGGCAGGAGCATTTGGTATCAGCTATAGCCAGTATCTTCATAATGCAGAGGAATAAATGTTCTTACACTACTCACAAAAAGTTAGGGTTATTTGGATTTCGGGTGAAATTTATGGAAAACGTAAAAAGGTTCACACTACAGTGATATTATACCATGAAAGTAGGGCATTTAAGTAGAAGCATGCAATGGTGATTTCCTCATCTCA
>JAUMHL010000003.1:7640924-7690455 GCA_032362345.1 Sandelia bainsii | reverse complement strand
CACCTAAATATTTTTTTTCTACCACTTATTTCACCTAAATATTTTTTTCTACTACATGACCCCTAGGGGGCTCCGTATATTATTGTATTGTATTGTATTGTCCACAGTGTAATAAGTCAGGGAGCAGTGGAAAGTTTATAGCTGCTACATTCAAGGCGATACTACTTGGGGGTTCAGTGTCAGGACACTTTGACGTGTGGGCAAGAGGAATAAAGACTCAAACCACTAGCCCAGGGGTGGGCAATCCTGGTCCTCGAGGGCCACTGTCCTGCTTGTTTTCCAATTATTCCTGCCCTACCCACTGCTGATTACCTGGCTCAGGTGTGTTCAGCCAATCAGAAGCTGTAAGTGCAGGGATGGTTGAAAAGCAAGCAGGACAGTGGCCCTCGAGGACCAGGATTGCCTACCCCTGCACTAACCCTTACAGTCCAAGTTTTATTGTAATAATTCAATAATTCAAGGATGACTGCTCTACTCACAGCCACCCCTGAAAAATACTGATGCCTGAACAAGGACTTGAACCATAGACACTGATGCTCTACCAACTAAGCTACAGGTTCTAAATCACTCGTTCAGCAAATACTACAGACCTGTGGTTTACATTTTACACTTTTGTTTATTGTAACTGATTAATTTTTACTATAGTTAGTGTCAGATATTTTATCTCAACTATGTGACTTTTTATAGAGTGGTTTATAGTGTTCGTCCTGTGAAAATCATGCATCTTCAAAACATCATCTGTTCATGAGCCGAAGGGTAATTCATGGTTGCCACATTCTTGTTGTTGAAATCATAAAACCTAGAGATACATAGCAAGTATTCAACTCACCCACCTTACCACACACACACATCTGACTTTAACATATTCATGATTGGTGATATAATTCAGGTTAAAACAAATTCTAAGTGGCCCTGCTAGATTTGGCAAATATTACATTATGTACCCTAGGTCTTGTTAAAATGCCACAGATCGACCTTTTTTTTCTGTGCTTCACTGGCCATGACAGCCGAGGTAACCCATCTCAGAGTGGCATAAGCCTGTCTGTCAGCAGATTTAGCCCTGTGTTTCCTGGATCCAATGCGTTATGCCACAATGGGAAGCCCATTTCCAGCTTGTAATCCAAGCATTTTATCAAACCAATCAGCACTTTTCCAGCAAGAACACATCTCGACCGTGACAGAAGTGGAGTTCACAAAATGTGGTGCTCATAGAGAGAAAGGGAGGGTAAAAGAGTGAAAAGAACGTGTGAGAACAATCTTGATGCACTGGTATTCAGATTTTAGAGCAACACCACATCCTGCTTTCTCTTTTGATACAGGTCAGTGAGTGGGCATTCAGTTGTTAGTGCTTGCCTGCTGCAGAGGAGAGGCTGCTTGCAGTTATTCTAGTGATGTTCTAGACGATAACGATTTGTCACTGCATTCTCTCACAATTTCTCTCTTTATCTCACTCTCTCACCCATACCAACTTCTTTTCCTTCCTTTTTCTCCCTATATCCTGTTCCCTCTCCTGCCCATTTTGTTCCCATCCTTCCTTCCCACCAGCCCAGTGCAGCAGTGAGAGGTTACCACACCAGTAAGCCAGCAGCCATGAGCCCAAGCCTTAGCTCCAACTGGGTTACTGCAAGCAATGGTGGTCAAGGGGCTTGGAGCGGCACCTCCTTCAGCCGTGGAAGTCTGCAGCATTACCTGTCCCACCAACAACACCCACATCACCACCATCAGTCCACACACACAAGCCATTCCTACTGCTCAGCCCATACACCTGTGAGTACTGCAGATTTCTTCTTTCTCGTTGGCATACTCATACTGTCCCTCATAACTTGTCTGTTGCTCCCATTCTGCAGAATACTTCCATACTCTCTCTGCCACACTTCTTATTTGTAGTCACTCTCTCCCTGGTGTTCATTAGTGTCTATTGCTTTCAGGGAAGCTCTTGCCACACAGCAAATTCTCTTTCTTCATCTCCATCTGCTCCCAACCCTTCTTTCTCTGTTTGTTCTCCTTTAATCTTTCCATTTTTTCCAAACTCTTTTCTCTCAAGGCCTCATGGTGTATATCACTGCCTCTCACAATGTCTTACTCCCACCTCACACTCCTTCTTCTTTGGTCCCTCTCTCTCTTCTCTGCAACTTAATTTGTTTTTCTTTCATACATCCTCTGCATCGACAGTGCAATGAGAGACTAATTGAGGTAGAGACACTTTTGGACGGCTTCCCTTGTCATTATCCTTGGAATTAATTGCTGTTCTGGAATCCGTTTGATTTGACTTTATTGGTGCGATCTGGTTTTCTAATGTAACGTTCGGGGTGTGACTGGAACTCAGACTTGAGCCAAATTGAGGATTTTATTATCGTCATGTTGCTGTCACAGTCACAGGGCTGGAAACAAAGATTTGCCAGGTTGTTATTTCTTGGTATTTCTTCCTCTATTAAATGTATTTACAAGGCTTCACACCAAATATTTATCTAATTCTTTCTTATTTTCCATTACAAAACTCATATGCTCACATGCACCATTTGAATTCCCAGCAGCCTATTTGCCAACATGTTGAGACTACCCTGAAGTGCTTGCTTGTAACAAGTGAAGAACTGGATTGGATTTAGATATGATAATCATCATCTACATTGGCTTTTTTTATGTTATTCCTGTGATCTCAAAGTACACATTAATTCAGACAGAGGTGCTTTTTAGCATGGAGGAAGTAAATTATTTTTTGCTGTTGTGTCATTTTGATGAAGCATTCCAGTTATAATCACTGTTTCCACTTGTTTTATATAGTTGTCGCCATTCCCTCAAACACCACTATTAACACCATCATCACTTACACTACAAACACCTAATGCTTAGGGGAGCATGTGTTTTTTAAACTCTATTGTGCACAAACAAGAAGCAAAAACATAGAACATTCCAAAAGACAGATGTAAAAGCTGTGGCTGTTGGTCTGGTTGTGGTGGGTCGCATGTGTATTTCTCAGAAGGTTTTTGGGAACATTGCGGTCCTTTCTGTTCTCACTACCACTGTTGATTGCCATCAACATTCACAAACAGTATCCAGGGGTGTTTGAATACTTTTAATGCAGCTGATTTAAGGTTTAATTAACATAGTCATTGTTTTTTGATCGTTAAAAAAAAACTATTAGACTAAAAAATACTCAGCTATAGTTTGACCAGACATACACTTTATAAATAGGGCTTAGTATTCAAAATTCGTCACAGCCAGGGGTGAAAATAGTCAAGTACCTAAAGTTCCCATTATAATTTAAAATGCTAATTTAAAAATAATATGTAGAATAGATTTTATTGGGGTACATTCTGTTATGGCTGCTGTCTGGACACCAGACACAACAGACACAAGCAGTTAACAGTTGAAAAGTTTAGCTTATTTTGTTAAATTAAGTCTGTAAGCTAGTTCAGACACAACTCTAATCTACTCTCGCAGTCACATGGCATACTGTTGTCAGATTCAAATCAGTTTCATAAATCATAAACTACAAATTTTGAAATTTAAATTAATGTTTCAATGCAAAAAACTGACTAAAACACTAAATGAAAACCTAGTGAACCTACTGAGCACTCATCATTAATATGCAATTGATCACTTTCTATTTCTTTTGAAACTGCTTTGTTTGCAGTAAAAAAAAAAAAACCCACTTATAGCTGATTAGTAGATAAACAAGGCGGTAGACATGATCCTTTTCTGCTTGCCCTTTGACTGAGAGTGGCCTCTGTGCTGACCCTCCCTTAAGCCGCCTTGAGAGGTGGTATCAGAGGCGAGGTGAATTTGCCCCACTGTCTGTGTAAAAAGACTCAAAGTGGCATCAGGATCAGGCATTCAAACTACAGTGTCATACATTGTGTTCGGTATGTTGATGTTTGATCAGACATATCACTCTGCTGGACAGTTGAGGGGACTCACTGTGGATCATTACAATGTGCAAGTGGTTAGAGGAAGGCAGCAGAAGAAGGGTGTCAGGTTTTTGGTGACACAGCCCTGCTGTGAATTTAACGCTTTGTGTGAAGTTAGAGCCTAGATGGCAAGGATCAGTGTTAGCCATATTCACAATGACATACAGTAATATTCCAATCTACATGAGTTGGCTGACTTACATGAGAGTTGAGTTTTTCGCTAAAACAAACAGAAAAATAAATTCCTCAAGGCAAGGTATTCTACCTTTTCAGTGCTAGGCTTGATTATAGTGGATGGTATTTTGGAAGAATATTTTTTTAACTAACTCTAAAATCCTAGATTTTAATTACTTTTTCTATCTGGGTAGCTTATGATAACTATTCTCTCAACTATACTACTCTCTCAACTGTAACTATATAGTCTAACGAAAAAAATAGTGGGAAACCATTTGCAATGGACTGATCTGTCTCTGTATTGTGTTACTGTTTAAAATACCCTTTCTAGTCTGAGACATTCCAGGAAATACAAATTGGTCCCTTACAAAGACAACAGACAGAGTTTGATAGTGTAAAAAAAAATCCCTGAATGGATTTGAAACAGACAACACACTCTGGACTAGTTTTTCTGCTCTGTTCTGCATGCGTTTTCTGTCACGGTACAGTACTTGCCTCACTGGACTTGGTTGCAGATCACTACAGGATCATCAAACACTTACCCTCATAAAACACATACCCGCTGGCTTAACTGGCCTGTTTTCATGGGACGGTTTTCATTACTTCCCTGCAGAAACCAATTTCTCCCTCACCATCACGTCTTCGTCCTGTCTTGTTACAAGTCAACAGTTTGGCCTCAAGCAGCATTCAAAGTGTCTAAAGATGGCTAATCCCAAAATTAACAGTAAACAAATGTATGGTTTCAGCCTTGAGTCTTGTTCATTTTTACAGTTTCTCATATGCAACACATACAGTGTATGGAACATAAATCCCCACATTTCACAAACAAAGTAGACCCCCCTCTTTTACAGTGTTTTTCTCTCAAACATCCTTCTTTTCTACTTCACCATTTTTATTGCCTCCCTAAATTTTATTCTAATTTAAGGAATATTAGATGCAAAGAATGCCCAACAGAAAAGGAAGAAAAACAGAACTGATAGCTCAGCGTGTGTCTGTCCTCTCGGCTGAGAGAGGTGAATAAATAAAAGAAAGTAGAAAAGCAAGCAAGGATCCAGAAGAGATCAAGAAGCTTTGCCTCCAGTGGATTTGTAATTACAATGGAAGCTGATACATTTCCACTCTTAATATGGCGGGATGAAGATCCCTCAGGGGGGAAGATGGTATAACAGCACAGCAGTGGAGAAAGTTGTGTAGAAGTCAGGAGACGATTTCCTGTGAATATGCTAATACTAACTCCTACAAAATACTTTTATATACTACAGATTTGCATTGTAAAATACATTTTTGTGAAATCATAATTGAAGCTGGATTTTATTCACTAGTAAAATTTTTCTGGGTTCAGGAGGTATGACATCCTAATACTGTCAGAAGGTGCAGGGAGGTAGTTGAAATGGATGATTGGTGGTGCACTGAACTTGACTTTGACAGTAGACACTTGGAAACACTATTGGATGGCTTTTATGAAAACATTTGTAGTCCCCAAAGGATGCACTAACTTTTTCTGTTTTGCCACCATGTGGTTTACACGGCTTATGGTCCTTGAATTTTTGTAATATAATTTAAACTATTGGATGAATTGCAGTAGTCGGTTTGAGCATGATAATGTGTTTACATTCAGGTGAAGGCCCTTCTATTCTCACATACGGTCTTACGCATTATTATGACTTTTTGATCAAAAATGCTAATGTTGCTAAATGGTCTGTCATTTTACCTTAGCAATATTGACACATTGACATTCATGCTTATTAGCTTATTTGATTTTATTTAAAAAGTGTATTTGATTTTTTTTATTGAAAGAAAGGCAACGTAAGATGAGTTTGAGATGTAGACAGCTGAAAAAGACAGAGGGAACAGTACAGAAATACAAAGGAGAGTAAGACAGATGGTGCAAGAAAACATAAAGAAGGGAAAGAGGAAGACGTGTCTAAGCTCTCATCAAACCTCACAGCTCTCTCTGTACTAATAACAAAACACTCCAACAGGTTAGGTAACAGCTGGGATGAGTGAACCACCCTACAGGTGCTGGTGTAATAAAACCTGACAAGCTAATGATTGCACATGGTGTTATTGGATTCTTTACTTAAAGCCACATGGGCTGCAACAACTTAAGACTAGATCTGACTGTGACTTAGACTCACATTATAGATTTTCTGGTAAATTGTAATTGATCACAAACACAATGCAAAGGAAAAGAAAGAAAAGGAAATATTCTGTGTACTTTCCTTAATTGGTGTGTCACTACCCATTTTTAGGTGATGGTAATAATGGTCTACATACAGTCACTGTACGTGACACTGTAAATAGACATTATAAATTGAATTTGGTATTCTACATGCAGCTTTTAGTTTGGAGAATCTCTCTCTCTCTCTTTTTCTTTCTCTCGTTCATATTGTAGTTCATTTTCACCAATAATATTTTTTTTCCCCCCAAAAGTATACTTTTAACAAGCCACTTTACAGTGCATATGGCAGACCACAAAACTCCATAATAAATATTCTGAATTTGACTAAGTCACTGTTCGTTGTTGCTTTTATTTATGTTCTTCTGGGATTTTACATTAATAATGGTTTGCTCAGTGTTAGTTACCACATTTTTATATTTTTGAGAATAACTTTAAATTTTTTATAGTGAAGAAGAAAAATATGTCACTGCTTTAAAAACTAATTTCAGTTAACACATTCCACATTTTCCTGCTCCAGTTATCTTGTCATCAGCTTGAAGTTGTTAACAAGCTTCGAAAGCTAATTATTGCTATGCAAATTATTATGTTTTTCCAAAATTATTTTGTTATGGGAAATGTATAAAAACTTTTACCTGCTGAACACCCAAACCTCATTGTGACTGGTACTTTTACTGTCAGTAACCATTTTCTACTGGAGATAACACTGATTAGATTGGATGATAATGGTTATATAGTGACTTCTATTGAATCTTGGATTAATTGGAAGAGGTAAAGTGAAAAATCTAATGCTTTCTGCTGAGGTGTTCTTGGGTCACACCCTTATTTTTGTACATCTTCTGTGTGTGACTGAACAGTGATGCATTGCTGAAAAAGGGCATGCGTTCTAAGGAAACTTAGCTTATACAAACACATTTTTATATCTGACCAAAGAGCTGTTTCATTACTGCTTGTATGCTTCTTCTGCCAACAGATGATCTTTATAGTGCTTAATATTCAAATGTTTCCAGATCTTGTTCTCCTCATTCCGGATATCACTCATGTTTATGATAGTGTTTCATTAAGTTGCATGTTAGGCTTGCTTGGGAATCATGATCATGCATTTGTGGTTTTAATAGCTGTATTGGATTATTTAACTGGAGACAATTGGGAGAAATTGCATTATCAGAATTGTCTACTTCAGCTAATTGCTTCCATGTATATTGGTCAAGTTAATCAGAGCTCATGCAGATGTGCGTATGATTGTGTCTGAGAAAGCAGAAGCTGAAGTTCTTTTGTCCCTTTGTCTTGTTTTGATAAGATACACTGTGTGAAAAAACTGGGGGTGAATTCTGACACACACACCTACACATGTACTGCAGAGGACAAAGGTTGCTTTGCTTTGCTGTAGGATAATGCATACTACATGGCTGAGGAATTAATGCAAGAACAGTTGCAAGACCAACTGCTTCTGTATGTTATCCTTTAATGCTGCATTGGGAAATCAGATTTTTATCAGGCATCAATAAAAAGACAAAATTCCCCCCAAATGAAAACATTGGAGCAGGTTATCACTCTTTTATCTAAGGACATGGTCATCCCTGTGAACACTTCAATTTAATCTGAAGGTGTTGCCCAAGCAAACTCTGATTGTTACCTCATTAGATTTGCCAAGCACACACTGGTCAATCATTCAGTCAATACAAACCTGCTAGTAGGGATTCCCAACACATCTCCAGATTCACAAGGTCTAAAAAACAAAGAAGAGACAGAGAGAACATTGCTAGAGTGTGAGAAAACAGCAAAAGAGGAATAGACAGAAATAACAAACAAGACAGCGAAAAATGAGCAAAATGTCATTATCAAATCTTGGAATGCAAAGTGCTGCTCTGCTGTTGTGCCCCTTTATAGTACTAGCAACCAAATCTAGGATTTTACTATAACAATAGAACCATTTGTTTGCTTATTTCTGACTAGAATACTACAAGTATACTAAGGATTACAATGAAAAATCTCTACATTTCCCAGTTGTTTGGATTTTTGTGGACATTCATCGTGTGTAGGTGTACCTTAACTCCATCCCACAAACTCACCTTTTTATCTGTCTCGCTTTGTGAGGCAAAGGCTCTGGCACAAATTGTGGTGTTGTGATTAACTTAATTAGCTATAACTCGCAAACACCCATTTATACAGGCTGACAGATGACACAGTAATTTAGCTGAGTGAATGGTCTGCCTGCTGGCAGCGGGTCAGGGCGTGTCCGCTGGCTGGTGGCCTGTTCAAAGCAACTGAGTTGAAACTAGTCATCTGTGAATTGGATTAAATGTTATGCACTAAGCAGATTAACATGTACTGTGACTGTCATGAAAGTTCCAGTTTATACTTCTTCACGCAATCTTCAAATAAATATTCCATCCAACAGAAGATTAGTTATGAATTCCTGGTAGCAGAGGCAGCAGATGCCGATGTGTACTGTACATGTGTTGTGCGGCTGGGGGAGCCTGGTGGAGACTTTGTGATGAAGCTTCCACTTTTGTCTGAGTCTCTTTCATCAGCCCTTGAATGAAGAGCATTGCTCATTCCCCAAATACTGCAATGATTCATCTTTGCCATGAGCTAGAATGGGCTTTGTCTCAGTAATTAATTTAGCTCTCGGGACAGCAGTTGGAATGAGTCGTGTCTTCAAGGCCTAATTAAAAGAAGATTGTCAAACATATTCTAGGTCACACAGCTCAGCATCTCCAGCCATTTAGGAGAGATTTTTAGGCACTGCCACCTCGTCCTTTGTGGACCATTTTGCTGGCTGATAGAGTGTGGGTTACAGAGTGAAAAACAAATGGTTTTATTTACTTTGTTGATTTCTTCGGGCACCACTTGAAAATTGAGACACTGGATGTTTTATTTATTATTGGCTGCTTGAGTCAATACCTCAATCCACTTATGGCATTGCGCCTTGCATGTCTTTGTGTCTGTCTGAGGATGGTTTATTTGAAATAGCTCAGAAATTTCCTTTTCGCGGAAAATAACCACGCTATTAAAAAAGTCGTCTACTCAGTTGAATGAGGACGAAACGGTGCATGAATATCTTCTGTTTAGGATCAGTTTCTCTAAAATAACATTGAAAGTGTAGCTGCTAACAGATATTGACACAATATTCATCCTAACATTTTAGCTGTAGTGTTCATTTTATTGAACCAGTCAGACCAACAGACTGACAGGCACAAAGTGTCTGTTTTATCTGTTCTCATAATGAGAATCACTGACTTTAGTTACAGGCACAGAATGGCTCTAACAATACACACACACAGGTTCTGAACAATTAAGCGTGAGCTGTCGGGCTTAGTGCCTGGGTCCATTGTAAGCGCTCTAAACCTGTTAGACTGTGACAGACCATTAAAAGGCTGCCAAGGCTTCCTTAATTTGCTTCAGCAGTGCACACTGAGGGAGAGTGACTGAGTGCTGTGTGTCTCTTTCAACGAATGTGCATTTCCTTCTTATGACACTGTTTAGCACAACCCCCATTCCAGCTGCCCCCATGGAAACGTCCAACACACATTCACGCTCACAGCTTGACAGTATCGACACCATGTCTCTGCTTACATTTTTATTTCGGAATTATTGTATAATAGCCGATTTCTGGTTATTTAGGCAAATGTGCTAAACCATTAATGCAACTGCCAACACTAATGTATTTTCTGAAAATGTTAGGCACAGTAATTATCTTTGCTACAGCAAATTTAAGCTAATATCACCAGTGTTTGTCAGTTCATATATTGTTAATATATTCATTCTTATTAGGAAGTATTGTTAAAATTGTCATAAATGTTCTACATATGTTGACCAGTTTTTTCAGGCTATACCTGTCCTAGTTGACAGGGCCACTGAAATCTGGTATAAACTGTTAGGGAAGTGGAAATTACATATTTCACACCTTTGTATTTTCACACAGTAAAATCAACAGCATAAGCCCAGTTGATCACACTTTTCTAACTGGTGAATTTCACATCTTTTGCAGAGTTTGATTCAAATAAGTGGCTGGTTCCCGCAGAACCTTCATCTTCCTTCTTGGCTGTAATGACTATAGCAGAGACAGTTCCTACTGTACGTATCTTGATCAGAAACAACAAACTTCAAAGTTAAAGTTGTAAAAATACAGAATTTGCTGTTTAAATGCTATTCCAGCAGACTAGATTTTATCCAGATTAACATGGTTATGATGACAAAGCACTTAGTTTCTAGGGAAAGCTTGTGTATTTGACACATCTGAATGAATGCTTTTTGGGCAGATATTTCACCTAGCAGGAATTTCCTGTCGTGATCAGAGCTTGGCGTTCTCCACCATTAGGAATTAAAGGCCTGGGCCACAGGATCCCCAGTGCCAGACCACAGGAATATCCAGAATCTGACTGAGCTTCCAAGCCTCCGCATGTTTAATTTCCTATTTCACAAGAGTGGGCGGTCCATGCAAATTCCTGGCTGTGGTGCACCACCAGTCTTCATTTAGCAGCAGTTCTTGGTTGATATTAGATGTTGGACACAATGGGAGATGTTAGAGGGTGGATTAGGAAGGGTGCTGGCAGATGTTACAGGGATTTTAAATGGGTGTCTTCTCTTGTTCGGATCATGTGGACTGTCATATTTACATGCCATTGCTGGCATAGTGCTGTTTCTTGGCCAAGCTGAATGGCAAATTCATGTGAAATCGCTCTTCAGCAAATCGGTTTGCACCTGTTACTTTCTGTTCAGCTGATTAGTCAATGACAGCACAGAGCAGGGGAACATAAATCATACATTCTGAGCTGTAGGTATGACCTTAATTCAAATTGTTTCAGTCTGATCTTGCTTTGGTTTTGACCTACACATACAGATATGAAAACACTCAGGCACACACACAGTTCTTGCACAGATGAGTTTTCATATATGGCTGCCTGGGGCTTTAGTATTGGCTTTAAAAACACCCATAACATCTGTAAAGTATTATGGCTGATTATACTGGTCCCTTAGTGCAATCATGCAATCTGGGCATGAGTGATGGGTGAACATGAACTGTGCAGGGGAGGGGAGGAACAAATCATGAGGCCCATTCATAAAATTGTATTCAATTATTCTATTATTTATATATTTGTGAGGACCTTAGATGAATTAACCCACAGCTAAGTTGACAACAATTTGTGACACCATACTGCCTTACACTGTTGCCCCCCTTTTGTCCCCTTTTCTTTGTTCACTGAACCTCATTAGTGAGATTATATTTTTTTATTTTATTTCAAACTTTTTTTTTTTTTTTTTCTTTTCATTTGCAGTCATTGCTGTTATAGTCACCAGTATGCAGTCACTGTGGTAGTCCTGGCCAGGTCCACGCCAATCATGGACCCCATCTGATCCAAATTTATTTTAGTTCCATTTGACCAAAGAATGTACTGCCAGTATTTATCAGGCTTCTTTTCACAATCAAGTTCATGACCAAGTCTCATTATGCATGTTAAATCTCATTCCGTTTTGTGAGTAATGGTTTTCTTTTAGCCATCTCTAGAGGATGACTTCATGCAATGTTCTTCACACTGTCTGATCAGTTACTGAAACTCCAATTTAATTGATATTAACTACATTAGTCCACTTAAGCTGCAATGCACTCTGGAGATTTTAGTCTACATGGTTGTGGCCATGAAAAAAACGCTACTGTGCGCTTTTCTGTGAAATACTATCCTCTCACTCTCAGTCCCTACCAAATTAATCATTTAAGACATTTAATTTTACTATATCAGAGTGACACAACAAAACATTGAAAGTTAATCTCTGTTATTACAGCTGTTTGCCCCT
Organism: Sandelia bainsii; assembly: GCA_032362345.1. Classification (NCBI taxonomy): domain Eukaryota; kingdom Metazoa; phylum Chordata; class Actinopteri; order Anabantiformes; family Anabantidae; genus Sandelia; species Sandelia bainsii. The sequence goes on along the minus strand of JAUMHL010000003.1, from coordinate 7,678,395 downwards.
AAGGCAGGCTTTTCCTGACTTGAAATGAGGCAAAGGCAATACCACAACTCCAACTGATCAAATTAGGTTTATGTAATTAATCACCTTTACATAGGAAAGTACATTTAAAATGCACCAAGTTAAGGAAAAGGTGCTGGCCATGTGCCTAAATGAAGCAGATGCTATGAGTTTGTCAGCTGTACATGTTTTACAAATACTGAAGAGCTTCTGTTTAAAACCATACTAGAAGAAGACCTGTACAGTCATGACCGAAATAAATGATCGGAAATATTTTCGATTCCGATGTTTGTGACATTTCAGAATTTAGTTACTTTTAGCAATGGACTTTGGGGATACATTTTAAGCTCTATGCTGGATATTTCAGAAAATTTAGATTTTCTTTGTTGTAGTTACAGCATGGATGTTGACATGAACCCTATTTACAAGTGGGAAACTAGTAACTCAGGTGGGATGTGAATGCAGCATTATCACCATCCAGACATTACACACTACTCGTTTAGGATACAAGGATAACAAAGTTTTCTACAGCAACATTATTTTTGTTCTCTGTTGTGTAATGAGCACTGCAGCATCACTAGTGTGTTAATGTGGCTTTAGTCATGGCTCTAAAACAGTACACCTTTTTTCAACATTGGCGTAAACGTAAAGAATAGGCAGAAAGATGAAGAATGGCTGAATCCATGATTTTGTTAGTGTGTCAGGTTTTGCTGCTGAGCTAAGCTGCCGGGGCATTTTTGATTTATTTAACAGCAGTGTTGTTTTTGATAGTTCCACTGTGTGTTGTTTTGGCAGCAGAAACGTAGAGCTTGAACAAGATTTGTTGGAGGAAAGAGCTTGATTGTTCACTTCTCTGATGGCTTGTCAAGCCACACACAGGGACAGGCACATAAAGTCACATGCTGTTGCACACACATTGTTAGTATTATAAAATAACACAGTTTAACAGGACAAGGACCACAAAGTATCTGGGCCACAGTATTGACAAGTCTGACAAATCTGTCAGGTGTTCCTTCACTAGTTGCGTCTCCTCTCTACCTCTAACAGTAAACAATCATTTGTTCTGTGAAAGATAGAACCAGTGTATAACAATTTCCAATTTGTCCTCCCTGAACAGTCAGCCTTGTTTGTGTGAAAAGTGGAAGGTTTGTTGGAGCCACTTTGTTCCATTTGTTTGTTGCACTTTGATGACTTCAGTACTACTAATTATAGAGGCACCACCAAGGAGGCAATCTCAGAGCGCATTGCCCTCAAAGTCTTACACTCACTGATATCTAAATGTTGCCCAGTGGAGTTGCACCATTATATGAATGTTTGTAATCATCTAGCATAAACCTTCTAGGACCTTAGTGCCATCTGGCAGTATTGCACCATACAAAACCCATGGTAATGATCTGAAGAATGTACTTTATGGCACAGATATGCTACTCATTTTCAGTTGAACTATAAAACATGCCAAATATGTTTAAAGGGTCTATGTTACACTTATGAAGGTATACCAGGCTTACTAGGGGAGCATAACACACACACTGGTGTCCATTAATTGTGCAAGTAATAATCCATTTGTTCCGCGATTTAAAGTTAAATGGACAAAATATGTCTAAATTCTTTCTTGCAATGTGGAGAATCATTGTTTAATCAACAAAAAAATAAACCACAAAGATAAATAGGTTTCAGTGTTTAGGAACAGTTGGCACATATCTCTGACTACAGTAGCAGAGTCAGATGCAGTCGCTGCTACTTGCCCGTCGCTCATAGAATTGATTTAATTCAACTCATTGAATATTGACTTTTCTAGATTCATTAATGCCCAGGATCATTAAAAGATTTCTGAACAGTTTCAACGGTTTTATTTAAACTTGAATTAAGACATTTGTTACGTTGCATCAGAAATAATGACATAGCCTGGAGAATCTGTTAGCAAACATTTCCCTGTTTGTACATCTAGCACATATGGGGGACATTTTTGAAAATTTAGCTGCTAGAAGTTCCATTGTGTTAGCTAGTTGCTAACTTTGGGCATCTACTGGTTGGTACATGCCAGGTAGCATATGGTAGATTTATCACAGCTTTTTAATTCTACCAAAACTACACTATGAGAGTGGTGAAAGAAAACAGTATTGTGTGCTGCAAAACCACAACAGCATAAGCAGAAAGATGTTATACATCTTCTACAGAGCCAGTGGGAACTGAAGAGTCAGTTCAGTACCTGGAGCAAGTGTTTTCACATACAAGTAGGTATGTCATCTGTTGTCGATATAAAGGTAGTGGTTGACACTATCACTAGTAAGAAGAAATTGTGGCAGTATTTGAATTAGTGAACTTTAATGCAACAGAAACATATCCAGTGAGCCTTTTGCCAGATGCTTGCGTGTGTATTTGGGGTCAGCGGCCTTCACCTTTTCACTGTCTAAATCATAAACTGGTCAGAATAGCAATTATAAATAAAACAAATTCTCAACACTTGCTATTTTACGCCCCTGTGTGTTTTCTGTTATGTTAAAACAAATGCATGAGCAAAATGTCTTGTCTATTAATTCAGTGTTATTTTGTCCTGAAGCTTGTCTCTTCAGCTCTTTCTCTCTGTTTTCTTTGTCTCCTGGGCTTCATGCTTTGCATGCAGAGGATGAGACACCGGGGGAGGTTAAGAGAGGAGCTGGAATGGAGTTCTGCTCCATTTACCTCTCTGAAATATTCCTCTTAGAACGACACACTCTGTTTTCTCTCTCTCTTTACTCTCTGCACTGTTTCTCACTCTGCCTGTCCCCTCCCTCTCACTTCTCATCTTTGTGTGACATGTGGTCATTTTACTTCATTCCAGTATGGCTTAGCAGTGCTTTAAAACATTGCTGCTGTCCTCCCATCTCATCCTGCTCAATTGCAGGCAGCACTGAGCTTCATAGGTCTATATGGATCTGTTCCTGGTAGCTATAACTCTTTTCCCAATCTCCAATCTCTATCTGCTGTGGGCAGAACCTTCAGCACCTTTGTCTATTGCTTCACTATTTCACTCTACCTGTGTGTCTCTGACATCCTTGCTCCTATCACACACACACACACTCTCACACACACACATATGCACAAACTGTCAAGTATACAAGCATTATCTTATTATATTGTTCATGCATCTGATTATTTTAGATTTTTTTAAACATTACCAGACTCAGACAGAAAACATATCATAAAACTGAAAAGAATGAATGACTTTGCCTTTGAATCAATATAGGTATTAACAGAATGAATAAAACAAAATGCACATCACATGATACACTTTAAGTGCAGTGATGAAGCTTTGATAGTCCTGTTTCCATATCTGTGCAGCGTGAGTTCGGAAGCCTTTTTATGTGGGCTGCTTGCTTCTTCATTTTCCAAACAATGCAGATTTTGAATATTTTGGTTTTGCACGTCCACATATCTATTGTTTAAACTCACACTCGCTCTGCCTGTAAAGCACTTAATTCCTTATTATACAGAGATTTTCTTAGCATCATTTCTTCCTCATCTGCCTGGATGTAGCTGTGCAGTTCCTGGCAGCGGGAGTCTAGCTGGTTCACAGAAGGACATGGACTCTCTGTTGCAGTTTACATGTTTTATTAAGGTTATGATGAAGCCTCACAGGAAGTCTGATCTGTGAGCTCCACTGAAGTGTTTTCACCTTTAGTGTCAGAATAACCTTGAACCTTCTGTGATCTCAGAGTTTCCTCAAAGATGTTTTGAGATAAATAGTCACATTACACTTAAGTCATGCCAGCACACACATAGAGCTGTGACAGCTGTAGAACACCTGACTTATAATGTACTTTTCCAACTAAAACACACTGACGCAGAGACACATTTTCTCACATATACAGAAGAATGCAAAAACTCACAACACAAATAGAGACATGAAAATCCACCTTGACTGTGGGCCACTTTTTTCAAGTATACAGAATCATTTGTAACAGCTCTTTTCTCAAAATCACATTAATCAGGAAATGAGACTGTTGACATTACTTGTATATACATTTCACATTTGGAGAAGAGATCTACTAAGTGTATGCAATTAACTCTTCTAGGTCTATTGCCTGTCCCTTGTTGGGTGTAGTAAGGGTTGCTGTGAGTCATTTTTACTCATGCGCGTCTGGTCTCATATTTCCTCCCCATTAGGCCTGCATTGCTCTCTTCTGTGTTGTGATAGAAGCTAATGACTCACTGGAAATCTGCCTGGTGTTTATCAAATGTCTCAGTGCAGGGTTGGTGGTCCAGAGTCAGACTGCCCTTTTCACATTATTATGAATGTATTAGATAAACAGCCACGTGATGAGACCATCATCATCAAGAAATACAAATAAAGAGAACTAACTTGCAATGCTATCTTGACTATATCACTCAGCTCTTTGTGCTGTGTAAAATTATACCGTCAGACAGGGAATGTGTTGAATTACCTCAGGCTGTCATTTGTTAGTGCACTGATAAGAGTGTAAGAAACTGCATGTGTCAGAGGTTTGGTGAACTTACACACATAATGTTAACATATCTCTTCACAGAGTTTAGAAATGGGGGTAGGTGGATGTTTCTAGCAAGTACATCGTTCAGTGTGTATATTTCCTCTATTTGTAGTATCTCAGATTACAGTGTGGCAGGAAGCAAGTTTGAAAGTGTGCCAGCTACATTATCGGACAATTCGGCTAAGCTCGACTCATACAAATAAAAAATATACCTTTACTTTCAAAATACTGCATGTTTCTGATTGTAGACTGAGACTATGCTTTAAATTTCATTTGATTTAAATTGAAATATTGGTTTTTTGCACAATAACTTGCCATAGCGATTATATGAAACCAAGCTTAATCACAAATTGAATAAGTTATGACAATATGGGAACAAACTGCAAGAGGCAGTATGAAAACAGTTTAAAAGTCATTCTGCTCACTGCAGCCAGATCAGAGGTGATCTGCTTTTTTTAGTAAAAACGGTGGTTTTCTTGTTGATACCATAAACTGATATTTGAGCGTTTTAAATTAACACAATGGCATCAGTGTGTCTTAGTTTGCCTTCAAACTTACCTATATTAGATTTTGCTTTAATTTAAACACACATATTTTTTAGAAGCGCTATAGTTTCATATAAACAACATCATTTGTATTTAGTAGCAACCAATTTTCTGTCACTTTTATCCAAGCAACATCTCAGTCTGTTCCTAATTGGTGTGATCATCAACATTCAGTCATGCTTTTTCAGATTACTTTAATGAAATAATCTGAGATGAAATGTTCTATTGTTTAAAAACCCAAGTCTAAATTTAGACTTGGTTTACTTCAAATGTCATTTAAATACTAGACAATGCCCGTTGTCCATGGTTCATTATAACAGCATGGGCACATCCACTACGTCATAGTTGGATGATAAGATCATAAGAGATGATAAGAGAGCTTATATTTCACTTCATGAGTAAAATGCCTCGGGGAAGTTGGTTAGTCATGCTGCATCAGTAGATCTTCATTAAACATGTAAAATGATCTTTTGCTCAGGTATCTCCAGCAAAACCTCTACCAAAAGCAAAAAAAAATTTTTTCCAGCCCCTACTGCTCCCTAACTCCACTTCCCTCCTTCTCTCATTGCCTCCAATCTTTCAGCCCTGTTCCCTTCTCTCCCATCTCCCCTTCCTTGGCACTAGGCCAGCCTTCCTTCGAATTCCACCTATCTGGTAATTTCTGGGAAACACCCACAACAGGACTGCCGAACAAACCACAGGAAACAATGTCTCTTGGTTTCTGCAGTAGCTTGAAGAAGTACAAGCTGCCCTTGGGGAGGGGTTGGGCAGTACAGCTAAATGGTTGTGGACTTTCTAGGAATTTGTTTTCGATGGGAACATTGTGTAGTCCTTGACTGTTTTTGTTTTTTGAAACTTGTAGTTCTTTCATTTTTATTGTTGTTGTTTTGTTTTTTTTATTGTCTTTTATGTCTTCTTTCATGTGTTTCCCTTTTTTAAAAAGGTATTCAGAACATTATTAAAGTACTGTAACTGGTGGTGTTGTCAGAGCAATCAATGAATGAAAGGGCAGCTCTTTTAGTACCTCTTCAGGACACTAATATCTCCATGGAGGTTAAATATCTTTTAAATAAAGCTTGTTTTTACTGCTGTGCAAACTTGCCAAGTAAAAAATCGACTGGTTCCGGTTAATATAAGGGCTAAATAGAAAAAAACAACAACCTAAAACTCTCCTGAATCGCTCTGGTTCTGACCAGAGTACACATGGGATCATGCTGAGGTTTCTTATTACTGGACCTGCCTGATTCTTTAGAGTCGAATCATATTTATTTAACACATTGAGGGTTGTGATACACCTTAAGCTGTCTTCCTCATACTCTGTTTTAAAGTCCTGTGAATTACATATGCATGCTCTTAATGTCTGTAGTGAATCAATGCGCTGGCTTTGGCTTGTGAAAATGTTTGACAGACCTGGCTTTTTATTAAATATTTCCCTGTGCAGGTTTTATAATAATCAAAACAGCATAGAGTCAGTTGTAACTTCATTGTGACGAATCAGCTTGTAAATCGGATCAGTTCCCACTCACTGTTCAGAAAACTGAAACTGTCTAGCACTCCATGAGCTTTTCTGGGTAGCAGGTGAGTATGCAAAGTTGTTTAAACAAGTCAAAAACTCGATTGATTTCTAGGTGAATATTTGTAAAAAAAACCCAAAAACAAACAGTGATTAAAGATGATTAACAATGTGAATCTGAATGTTTGGCATGTCCTGTGCTCAAATCACAAAAGCATGGACATGGTGCAGTATTAATATTGCAAGATCAAAGACAAACATACTTCCTCTTTCTCTCTTTTCATTAAATAGCTGGCTGCATCATCACATCTGTGTGAAATCAGTCCCACTGATTCAGACCAGAGTGCTTCCATTACCATCAGGGCAAAACACACACATCCGCTGTCTTCAAGGTTTTCTTCCACAGAGTGAGACCCAATGCCAGCACGTTTTTAAATACAAGATGTATTACTGCTCTCTAGTCACTTATTGTGAAATCGCTTTTATAAACCAACATTTGTCAAGTCATGGGTAAAGGCTGAAAGTTCACATCAGCCTGTTTTCAAAGTAGTTTCCAGAGATATGTGTAGGGCCATGGGTCAAGTTCTTTAGTTTCAAGAGTCAAGTCTCAATTCCCGACTCTTAATTCTTAATGGCTGGACCAATTAATATTAATGGTTTAGCTGACCAGTGTCTTTGTAATGGAACTCCCCTGTGTTTCTGTGTGGCTAATTTGAATACATTTTGGAAAAAAAGAGTCAGTTTTCAGTCATAAAAAGTAGCAAATATGGCATAATTAGGGCAGAATATTTTGCTTGTATTCTACTGAAAATATGAGTTTTGGTTGTAACTAATAGTTATTTTTACCTTAAAGTTAGTTAACTACTCATAGTTACAGTATACAGTTTATTTAAATTTGTCTATTTGATTGAATGTGAGGATGTGTGTGTATGCAAATGTATGTGTGCATGTTATGTGTGTTATAAGTTTATTGTGTTTAGAGAAGTTTTATTGAGATTTTAAGAGTGATTCGCCTTGAGCTAAAATAGAATCCAATGAACAATAAACAAATTTGGGTGGACAAAATCTGGGTGAATTTAACCAGATCTGTTCTTTTAAACAGCAAATTTTAGGCGAAAATCTGAATGCGGTGAGCCTTATCTTTGTAATACAGAGATGACTTTATGTGGTCGCTCAGTGGGACACACAGTGGTATAAAGACATATGAATCCTTTTTTGCTTCTGTGCCTCTTTCAGGCTCTGTCTCCCAATGTGTCTTATCTGATTTTCTCTCTTTATCATCTCTTCTGTTACTCACTCAATGATGGAGTTTGTTTGTCTTACTGTCTCTGTTCTCTACTTTCTACCTTTCTCCAGATGCTAAGAGTTTATGTGTCTAGTTGATCCAGAGGCTGTTAATCTGGTAATCCACAATCGATACCAGCCTTATCCCTGTTCTACAAATAAAAGTGGTCCATCTGATAATTATATGTTTTCCTCCCTCTGTCTGCCAACCTCTGCCCTTTTCTTCCGTTCTTTGTTTTGGTGCCTGGGATTCTTCTGCTGGTATTGATTCGGCCTGTTCTCGTGTGCTGGCCCTTTTTAGATTTATAACTCTCATCACAAGCGTGGGACATTTGCACCTGATTGTATGTTTAGATCCTGAAAGCAAAAAGTTTTAAAATAATGTCTACTGCAGTATTTTTAAAAATATTAATTTCTTTACAGTTGATCAATCAATTAACTGAATATTAGTACAGAAATGTATATAATAACAAAGTCATTATCAATACACATTGTGATAAATGAAATGCATTTCTACTATTTAATCTACTTATCTTGAGTGTTGCACTAGAAATATGTAATTAGGTTATAATTGTTTGCGAAGGAGATGTTGGCCTCATGGGTTTTTGTGTAATGTTCTGTAAGTGTAACAGATGAAATACAAATCCAAAGTCGGGTCTATTTTCAGATGTGGAAACTGCCAAAATGTAATTGTTTTCAGACCTGTAATTTCATGCTGTAGTTTTTGGCTACAGTTTCCTGCAGGCCTCATGGCATGTAATTTAAATGAAAACCAAGTTGATTTGCTAATTGAGTGAAAAATGAGGCTCCTGAACTTGTGGCCTTAGTGTCACTGAGATACCCTCGAGGACATTAGGTCAGTTCCTCTCCATACATGTTGGTGTGTGTGTTTGAGTGTGAGACAAAAAAGGAGTAGGACTTTCCACTTTTTATTTGTTTTGTTTTATATAATGTTTTTAGTCATGGTTATGGTCAGTCAAAAGAGATAAGTTCCTCCACTGTCATCTTGTGTAACACAGGAATTGGGTTTTTCCTCCAGTCTCTCAGTTAATACTTGATTGTTGTTCACTGTCTTAACATGTAGTATTATAATGCCTGTGATGAGTTTTCACATCTCTCACTACCTAACCTACTACCTGTCCTACCATAGCTTTTGCATAACTCATTAACGTGTTCATATTGAAGGTAAAAGATGGAGATATAAAAGTATAATCAGCAGTAACAACGTGCTGCCAATAGTTAGATATAAATAATAGTTGAAAAGAAATATAGTTGACATTTGACATTCAAAGTGGTTCATACAATTTTGTTAATTTTGAGGTTTTACCAGCCTTATTTATTAAGAGAAAGTGTTTTTTGGGGGACAATGTGTTCCAGGCAGTAGCTCCACGTGCAGCCAGTAGGGGGAATCGACTGCTCGCGCTGCTGCCATCCTCCTCTCGTCTCTACTCTTCTCCTCCTCTTCCCTGCATTCTCCCAGGTTGTAGAAACACTGCAGCCTGCTGGTCTGTGTCTGGGTCCCTCTCTCGCACAGAGCTGCTCAAGACGCTGGGCTGGGGAAGGAGGAGGCAGTCTGCTATGCTCGCAGCCCTGGACGAGCCCCCTTTACCGCCCTGTCAGTGTGAAGAAAAAGGAGAGAGAGAGAAAGAGAGAGAGAGAGAGAGCGAAGCTGAGAGACTCAGTGAGAGAGAAAGCACACACGCGCGCGAGAGAGAGAGAGAGGGAGCAACTGTATGACAGACGGAAAGAGAACAAGGCAGGCTGCTTAGAGGAGTGAGAGAACCAAGGAAGAAATAAGGAACACATTTTACATGAGCAGGAAGAAGGAGGATCACAGTGGAGGGACTCTTTCTTTACTGGGCACTTGGGACACAGTAACTGTTTTTTTTCCCACTCGTCTTCTATCTGGATGCCAGTGGATTGACTAACCAACCGGTGGATTTTTTTATTGCTCATGTGTGCTACACCATTTAGAAATTAGGATAATTTCTCTGTGTTATCTGCCCTCTTGCTGGCTGTACTGCTATAGACAGAGATTGTTTTCTGTGTCTGTGCTCAGCTCATGTTGTGATTCTGCTCCGTGCACAAAGTGCATCTGTCGGCAACCGGTGCTGAGGGTATCGCCCCTCTGTCAAACAGGACAGTACGCAGCCACCGTCGGATCAGACTACAGAGGAGAGAGAGTGTGTGTGTGTATGTAAGAGAGGGAAAGAGAGAGAGGGTAGTGAGAGAGAGTCAGATTCACAGTGTGAGACACGCAGATTAAAGCCCAGGCGAAAGACTGGAGAGAAACAGCTTAAATAGAGAAGTGATCCGATACGTCCTCTCCCATTTTCCTTGCCATTCCTTTCCTCCTCTTCTCCTCCTCCTCTTCCTCTCCCATTTTCCAACATTCACAGGACAGCCAGAGCTACTGCCACCTGCACCTTGCGTTTTCTCTTTCTTCTTCCTTCTCTACCTCACCCTTATAAAGCGTTACTATCCGATACCAGCTGCTGACGGACACGCTGCTTTTGGTTCTAGCACTTGTGGAAATATTTCCCTTGATCCAACAGTGAGAGACTGAGTGAGCATCTGCCTGATACTGAGGCTGTGAGGCACTGTTCATCAGGCGCTCCCCATCAGAGGCAGACCTTCTCCCAGCCACTGTCCGGCACACAGAGCCTGCCTTCTCACTGTACCACTGACTAGAGACACATTGGTGTGGACAGCAAAGACAGAAATCGCAGAGTCCACCCGCTGCCTCTATCCCATTGCTAGCTACTTGGCAGCTCCCGCCCCCGTGTCACCATTCCCTGCCTCAGTGCTAAGGATTCCAGCTACATGGGCAAGCGATTGGAGCAGCAGCCAATGTACCCTCAGTACACCTACTACTACCCCCACTATCTCCAGACCAAGGTATGCAGTTTCCCTTAACTCTTCTTGCATTACTTAAGCCTACTCATCTTCTCCTACACTACTGTCCTGTCTCCCTCTTTACCCTCCCTCCCCTCAACCACCCTCTCCCTCCCCCGCACTTCTATTCCACCGCCCTCCCTTCATCCTCCTCTCATCCCTGAGTGGAGATGGGATTTGATGGATAGCTGGCCTTGGCTGTGATGGTTTCACATGGCAAGTACCTCATTGGAGTTTAGATGTCTGTGTTGGTGTGTGAGTGTGTGTGTTTGTGTACATATGTATCCCAGTGTGAAGGATCAGGGATCAGAGATCAAGGCTGGAGGCTATGAGCTACCGTTGTCTCACCTTCAAATTGATAGCTCTTGATTAGACTCACTACAGTGTCACAAAATGTAACATGTTAATATCATAATCTCCTATACACAAACTTTTGTTAGTCAAAATAAGTGACATGTCTTTTTGTGCTGTCATTCTTTAAACAAATGGCAGAACTGTGATGAATTTTCTAATGATGTATTTGCAAGTTGGATGTAGAAAAAATCACGTAATTATGAAGTTGCTAATACACTGAACAGTGGAGATCTCTTATTGTGTGTTACAATGAAGAAACAAACAGGTTATTAACCCTTCTTTTTCTGTGGTGATGGTGTGCGCGGTTCTGAAACAGACCAGGCATGAGAAAGGTTGCCCGTGTTTGCTCTAGCTAGAGTATGCATCAGTGCCTCTGGGATGGAAGCCCAGACCTGGGCCATGATAGCTGCCAGGACACTAGCTGGGCACACTACCCAGACATCATCAAGGGATTAAAATGGAAGCCTTTTGGGGATTATTCTATTTGTTTTTCTACCAAATGGATAAGACTAATTTCAGCCCATTATTGTGATGGTGTGATGTACAGAAATGATTGAATAGGCTGCTGAAGTTGTCCAGCTGTGCAACAGTCACTAAATGTATGATTTTATTACTTTAAACATAGAAATTTGAAATATAATTTCTTTAATTCAGATTTTTACTTGGTTTTCTAATATATCCATTTAAAAATCCTGGATTGAGAAATGAATAGAGGTGAGAATACTTATTGATTACTGACCTAAATACTTTCACCGCATTTGAACTGAAAGTTAAAATTTCCCCAATTTATTAAAAGTAAATAATAAGGCAGGAACAATTTGTTTAAGCACTCAGTGTATCAGTAGATCTGACCATAGCACAATAAAACAAAATATCAATGATTTTTTCCCCGTATTTTTTTCATGTGAAACTGAATTGTGAACCATTAAGCTATCTAGCAGGGAGGACCTGCTTACAGCCCCACCTGGCAGTCCACTAGCTCTCCCCCTGATTTATAGTTTAATACATTTGTGCTGCTGCCATATGGCTTTCCTCTCCCTCCCACCCCCCTCCTTTACTCCTTCCATCATCCCCCTGTCCCTCCCTCCCTCTTCTCATATCTCAGAGTTGCTCATCGCAGGGGCCTCTCAATCAGTGTATGTCCCTTCATTCTCTCCTTCCTCTCTCCTCTCACATCCTGCCTCCCTGCTCTGTTGCAACAGGGCTCCCTGCCTCCTTCGCCTATGCTGCAGTTCACTCCCAAGGTCAGCGCAGATCCGATCTTGCCACCGTCAGCGATTGATGTACCCTTGAGTGAGCCACTAGGGTCCTGTGTCATGCAAACGAGACTCATGGTGGGGGCACAGGGTTGTGAACAGCATACTTTTCCATTTATAAATCAGGAGCCAACATTTGTATTCATTTTCATGGTTAGTTAGTGCAGCCGGTGTTCTCGTAGGTTGATGTGATGAGCCGCGCACATGGTCAGTAGAATAAAAGAAGACGAGGAGAAAAGCCCGAGTTTTGGGAAATGTGCCCAAAATGGCTAAGGAGGGCTATCAGATGGTCTCATTCATGATTATTGATAGCTTGATTACACAGAGAGAGAAGGGCCTTATCTGGCAGCTTCACTTTGCACAACTGAAGTGAAGCTGCTGTGTGAAACACATAACAGTCATATAGGTCTTACATGCACACACACAAACACACACACAGATTCCTTTTTTGGTGCACATACATCCACTCAGATTTGGCAATATGTCTCTAATCACACAGGTATTTCTATACATATTTATTGCTGCATTCTTATGGTGTGGCCTCATTCTCCTAAGGGATGTGGGTGGGGGGCATAAATATCTTGTAGGGATAGGGAGGGGTAAGGGGCGTAACTCATACCAAAGTGTTGCCATTCTCTTTCTCTCGCCTCCATTTTATGACACATATTTGAGATTCTGTGTATAGAAAATTTATAGAGCATCTGTGCCTCGTTACGATTGAGGACTTCATTGTATAAATAGGAGCTAAACATTGTCATAATGGCATAGCAGAATAGACTGCGACACCTGACTTTGGGGTCCCTCCATCCCGTCTCTATGTGTGTATTATATTTTCATTTAATGATGTATTCTAATACTGTCCAGCGTGTGCTAGTCAGCCCAGATTAAAATGTGAAAGTCAGAGAATGAAATGAAACAATAACATTTGGCTTTCTATTGATTAGTGCAGTGGGGCGTAGCATGTGCTTCTCTTTAGCTGAATTATTGATTCCTGGAAGAGGATTTGTGTGTGTGTCTGTGTGTGTGTGTGGCTTTTATATGAGGATGTGGCTGGGGGGAGCTGGCAGGATGCTGCTTTGATGAGAGGATCTTTTAAAGGCCCTATTTCTGTCTATTCCCCAGCTGATCAATCCATTGAGTCATTTGCTGAAATTTGGCCTTTATTCAGCCTCTGTCTTTCTGTGTGAGTATGATGTTTAGTGCTGTTCACAGCTTTCCGTGTATTCTACTTAATGATAGGTAATAGATGTGCATCATAAATGCAACGATTACAGTAAAACGCCCCACACTGGCTCAAGCCTGGTCACTCCCCTTTTCCAAAAGAACAATTACAGCACACAGGTCAGTTGTTATGTTAAGTTAGTGTTTAGAAAATAATGTGCATTTCTTCTAGATGTGTGCATTAAGTGCCTGCTAGTTTTAGTGTGCATTGTGTCTCATTTTCCCTCAATCACAGGCATTCTGTGTTTCATTATTACGCACACAACTCTCAAAAGGAACTCTCAAATTACTGATAATTTGCCTTGAATACCTGCAGTAAATTCTGCCTGTGTTGTGTTATTTAGTTGGATTTACTGTTGGCTGTTACTTTATGCACAGAAGACACTGACACTGCGGTACCAGTGTGTTGTTACATTAATCATAGGCATGGTCATTATATGCCTAATGTCAGGGTTCTTACACACAGGAAAACTGCACACAGACACAGGCGGATACACTGGCCACTTTATTAGATACACTTCTACAATCTAAAAATAATAAATTCTCAGTGTTTTGTTGAAACTCTCAGAAAGGTGATAATTCTATATGTTTATTATTAGGGTCATAGTGGGTGGTGGAGTCGTATTGGAGTGCATTATATTACGAGGTGTTTCTAATGTTTTGGCCACCACAATATTTACATAAATGAGGAGGCCAGTGAGTGTATATGCACAAGCACATGCATGCACACTTGGTCTGCCACTGGGGGAGGGGGCACGCATCTATGTTACAGTTAGGCTAATACATACAGAGCCTGAGAAGTCGAGAAGGGCAGACTGAGGTAGATTTAGCAGCGTCTAATGTCCCTGGCCTTAAGTAAACACCAGTCAATGGAGCCCTTTGAGAGGTTCTGTGCCTGTGTCTGCCCCTGCCATAGACACCATTAATACTCTGTCTAATTCTTTATAAATGGAGGAAGCGATGGAGGGAAGGGATATATGTTATTGGGAGGGAGGGGCCAGTTAAAAGCAAGCAAAGTGTTTGGTTACATTATGTGGGGTGATCCATTGTGCTACAGAAAAAACAACACAACCATCTAAATCCTCCTTCAATGCCTTGATAGAGGAGAAAGAGACAACAAGAGACAGACAGATATACATAGACATGGAAAGCAAGCAAAAGGCAGAAAAAAAGACCCATTTCCAAACTCTTGCATTACATCAGTTATCAGTGTTATCAGTGGCATAAAACTCACCTAGCAGCTTAGTCCTCTGTCTCTGCTGATGTGGATTTGCTTTGAAGAGTTTATCAAGGGCTTTTAGGGCTGGAAAAATACACTTCTTATATTACATTTACTAAAGCCCAGCCCTATTTTGAGCCCAGGACGATATGTTCTTATTAGCACTAAGACAGGAGTAGTATTACTCATTTCCCTGCTTGTAATTCTTGATACATACCTCACAACTGACTGCCCAAGACAAAATACTGTCCTTGCCTGCCTGTATACCAGGCTTTTTAGCAAGAGCTCTATATTGCTTTCCTTTTTCCCCCCCATGTTTTCCCAATCCTTCACCTCACATTGTCAGGATGCTTTTTGATCATCAATCAACTACTGTAATACCTCTTGTTTTTATCTGCCTATGCCTGTGGCTTTATCCAGCAATATAATCCCTCAATGTGTAACTGTCAGTCAATGGGGCAGACAGCTCCTTTTATATGGTATGGCCTGTGTGTACGTGCACAAACAAGCAAGTACACATAGACATGCACTACAGTAGGAGGCACTTTACTCTACTGCCCAGCCCTTTTTGTGCACCCATACATTAAGGTTGTGTGTGCATTACTGCTTCCTGTGGCCTGTCATAAGCCACAGAGCAGGGTGCTGTCCACGTCTCATTACATATACTTTACCAGTGCTCTCTCCACATTGGTATCCATTTTGTTGCAAGAGCAAAGAATGGATGTACAAAGTGAAGAGTGAAGAGTGAGCTCTTTTCACTTTCTATAGAGTGTATCTCTTTAGATGGGAGGAGAAACCTGTTCCATATTAGCTTTGGAGAACACAGGAGGCAATAAATGTAGCAGCAGTGATATGTATGTGCTTATATTTCACAGCATGGTTTACGAGCACAGATGGTGTATAAGTATGTACGTGCAAATGTGAGCAAGAGAAGTCTATCAGTAATTTTGTACATAATGAAGTCACAACTTGTGATCTGTGCTTGGTAAGCAGTCTAGTGTTTAGAGTGATTGTCTCAAACGCAGGTCATTATTTATTATGTATTTTTCTTCTCTAAATAGGCCCGTGTCGTATTGTGTCCTTCAGCAAAACACTGAATAAAGTACCTGCTCACTCACTGGAGGTCGCTGTGAGAAAGAGCGAGATAAATGCCTAAAATATAAAATGATGTGCTTGTTGGTGGAGTTCTTGCCCCAGGGAATCTCGTCTCTGAACTCTCCTTCTCCAACCACCTGGAGATAACAGGCAACTGTAGCCTGTACTGTAAGAGTGAGGGACTTCTACCTGGTGAAATTGGGCATATGAGGAGGTAGGTGTTGGAGTGAGTAGGGAGAGTTTTCCTCATCCAGAAAACCTGAATTGAGACACTGAATGCTCACCAGCTTTCAAAGGTAACACTGTGAGGAGAAGAACACACATGCACTCATCCTTAGAAACCCCACTCATATCAGTTGTATAGCAAATAAATAGTGGATGTGAACGTGAAAGCACAGGTGTCCTTCGCTGTTTGTGCATACTAGGCATGACGTTAATGCCTTAATTGAATTTTTAAGTACAATCAAAACTTTTTGTTCCAGGATGTGGTGCTCTTCCTCATGAGAAAATGAAATGGAAAACATTTTTTATGTTCTATATATTTTTGGGTTATTCCTACAGAAAGAAAGTGGCATACTAAGGCAACAGAAAGTAACACAGAAAAGGCAGGAAAGATGTTGCTTTAGATTTAGAGCCAGATGAAAAGAGACACATGATGTGCCCTTCAAACCCACCAACGTGGCAGGACTCTACAAATACACACTTTTTTCCCCTCTTTCTTGTTTTTACAAGCATTTCTTTCTGTAACATTGTATGTGCCTGGAGCTGTCTACTCTGGCCCACTGTTTTACTCTTCTGTCTCTCTGGCAAGGGTCTAGCCTGCTATTTTCACGCTCTATTTTCTGTCTTCTCTTTTACCTCTGTGGACAGTGGGATACAGTATCAGAATTTCATCTCTTTTCATGTTTGGCTGTTTAGGTATCCCACTCACTTTTGCACAGATTAGTTCTTCCTCTTTTTTTGCCAAGCCTCCCTTCATCTTTAAATTCTCTTTCATATTGTCCCTCTTTGTGATTACTCTTTCCATCCTCCTTCGCTGTTGCATGTCACTTCCTCTGTTTCCAGGAGCCCCTGCTGTCTGCTGGGCATAGTGTCCGGCCATCTGTGCAGCATGACATTAGTGGCTGGAAAGACACCTCCTGTGTAGACCCCTTTAAATTACACAACTTGTATTAATACACAGAAAAACATGTGGGATATAATACAAGTCAAACAGGAGATTACAGTATAAACTTTGTTGAAACTTTTGATGGTTTATGTTGCTGCTCAATAATATATCTAAATCATATTTAATCATTTCAGTTTGTGGTTCAGTACCCATTCCTGGATTTTTCTTTAGAATAGCACTGTTCTACACACAGCAAAATACCAATATTATGGGAACAATGGAGTATACTTTTGAAGTGTAACTGTTTTTTTCCATTTACAATTTTGACTTAACTGTGAGCCATTGTCCATCCCCAAATGGGATGCAAAATATGTTCAAATTGCGCAGTGAATAGGATAGATAAACTCTAGTGGAAATTCAGAAGGTATCAGATAATATCTTTTTGACCCCATTTGAGGGGAAGATAACGCAGAGCAAAAATGCCAGAAGATGAGCTGGTTTGGGAACTGAAGGCTGATGGTAAAGGATGTCAGGCTGCAAGTCACATGTTGGTGAGTGAGAAACAGACAGGCAGTCAGGCAGAGAAGGGCTTTTGTTGATCTAATGCAACTGAAACTCTTGGTGTCTGCTGCGTCTGCTGCCATACCTTTCCCAAGCCAATTCACTTGAAGAATACTCAGGTTCAGGAGTAGGCGGAGGATGTGGCAGCTCGGCTTGGTAGCGTTCACTGACTCAGACTGAGCTGGGGTAATTGCTCCTGCATTTTTAATGAGTGGCTGCTGTGCACACTTTGAGGAGTACCGCACCAGAAGATCCCCACATGGCTCCTACTGCAGCAGAATTACCTTTTCACCTTCCAGACTGAGGGCGTCTGAGGGAGGCAGGAGTCTGCTTCAAGTGTCAATATCTAATCATACCATAATGTCTCTTTATTGTCATAAGTAGTTTTAATTTAATATCCTAACGACATGAAGCTCTTGTACATTTGAAGTGCTGTAAAGACAATTTTTCCATGCTGATCCTGAGGGCACTCTCCAGAGAAATAAAAGACTGCACAATTTTGTCATTCTCATCAGGTTTCAGCTTATTATTGGGTTGAAACGCCTAATAGCAATGAGACCATAATCAAAACAGACTACTATGTAGGCGATGGTGTGCTTTCTGTGTGTTTTAATATTTTTTTATGTTTTGAAAATCATTTTCTATGTACAGTGCTCTATATTGCATTTAAGTTTAATGGTAAGATCTACAGTCTAATTTTTCACAGTGGTCATTCATTTATCTATTGATGTCATAGTCTGACAAAGCAAATCTTTTGGCAGTATACATCTTACTTTGCATTTTATTTCCATTGTGGCTGCACAAACCAATGACCTGCTGTCTTCACCTAGATACTCAGACTTGGAAACCGGAGGAGACACCAGCCACAGTCATGCAAATGGTAGTGTAGCCTTACCACCATGATTACCGTCAGAGGCCCAGGTTGCTCTGCTCCTAAACACATATACGGGCTGCCTGCAACATTGACTTTACACAGCTGCATTAGTAGTGGCAGGCTCAGTGAAAATACTGTGTCACGCATA
This sequence comes from Sandelia bainsii, assembly GCA_032362345.1. Lineage (NCBI taxonomy): Eukaryota > Metazoa > Chordata > Actinopteri > Anabantiformes > Anabantidae > Sandelia > Sandelia bainsii. The sequence continues at coordinate 7,659,838 of JAUMHL010000003.1, read as the reverse complement.
GCTTGAAAAATGGCTCCATAAAAAGCCAATTCTGCCATGAATGAGGATAAGCAAATAGGCATGAGAGCTTGAATAGCTGCCAGTCTTGTCAGATTCCCCCTGTCACCCAGCCACAATGAGCTCCTATACAAATAAGGATACGTGCACCAATTTAGCGCAGCAGATGAACCTTGTGAAGCCTTGTCGAGCAAGTGGGGGATTACCAAGAGTAAACAGGCCTTTCTCCCAGCTTTATTTGAGTTTAATGACTCAAGCCACCCTCTTAAATTTACTGTTTCAGTCACTTCTGAGGCCACAATTTGTATAAGTCAGCATATGGAAACACTGAGTAGGACAGGTAGACTGCATGAATTAGATCACAAAGACAGTATTGCAAGGAGCAAGCCGAACCAAGCCAGGAAAGAAGAGGAGGAAACCCTCTGTGTGGTAGAATCCAGTTTGTGGAAACATTACTATTCTTCAACAGTAATTAGTAGCACATTAACAGCCATTGGCAAGAGAATTAAAATATGTCGTTATGATATGTGGCCTCCATACAAGATGCTGGTTCTCTTTGTTTTCAATAGTTAATCATGTTGCCTCACACACACTCCCTGTGCACACATTGAGGGGGTAAGGGTTCAGTTTATAGGCAATGAATACCTGAAAATGGCAAAACTATTGGATGCAGAACGATATTTTCCCCCTGTACAATTTGCACTAAGGCAAATGCTATCTCCACTCTCTCCCCACTTTCCCTAAATTATTAAGGTCACCCACATTTCAGAAAGAAAGGGTAAGAGAGTGTGAGAGAGAGAGGAAATGCATCAGGAATCAATGCTTTTACATGCATTTAAGAGAGACAAATCTTACTGTGTGCCTGGATTAAAATATGTGCATTATTACCGGTACATGTTTTGAATAAATGCAAATGTTAGTATTTGAGTACTTTTACAGATGATGAATCCTGATGTTTTCATTTTCTTGTATTTTCTTGTCCTTGGGCTCTTATGAAAATGTTAGAAAACAGCAGCTTTGAAAAACAGTTACTAATTCCCTGTATGCTTTCTCTCTCTCATTAGCTGTCTTGAGTACCCAGTGGAAGACTTGTATCCATTATTTATCTCTAGACCCAAAAAACAACAGCTGCATGCTTGTGTAACCACCATATGTTATGCTTCTCCCAACATATTGGGAGAAATCATGCTTTATAGGGAACTTTATATCAACCCATAGAGATCTGTATCAAGCCCCATGCTGCACTTGAATTTTTGTTATTCTTTCACATCATCAGTGGAAAATACAGTACAAACTTTTCTCAGTGAAAAATTAAACTACATCAGACAATTAAACACAGTGGCACCTTGCAGAGTATTTTGAGATGCTCCAGCACCACTGTAACTATCAAAGGGAGGGGAGGGAAAAGGGTCACATTAGGATTCAGCCGATAAAGCAATAAACCCTTGTAGGAGCTGCAGTTGGCGCCATTCAGAGCAGAATCTGTGTCCTCAGCACTTTAAGCTTGCAATTAATCACTACACTGACATTACCCCGCCTTCCTGCGAACATTGGATAAACACTCTCGCAATGGTTAGCCAACGTTCCCTGTCACAGACCCGGTGTGATCGTCAACGACTGTTGACGATTGCTCTCTCAGAAATGTTTAGGAACTCTGCGCCTCAGTTATGTAGACTTCCTGTAGCACACGGGATCCTCGGCTGACGTGTTTAGTTATAGATAGCAGTTTAACAACCAGCCGGATGTACAGCATGAGGCCCCTTCTCCATCATTCCCTACACAAGGGTTATAGAGGATTCTTGGGTCTCATGGATGATGTGTGACAACATTAACTAGCATGTTGCATCTGTTTAACCTGTGAGTGTGTTTGCCATTGTACATTTTCTCTGCTGGTGTGAGTGCATGGCAGTTGCTGCAGTGATTTGTGAAATGGGAAGCCATCGAGCCTGTTGAGGCTTTATTAAGAGAATTGCTGGCGGTGTGTGCTGTATTGTTACCATAGCAATAGTTGCCAGCAGTGAGTGCTTACATTTGCCCATTGTTTGACAGCAAGTCAGATGAGGTTACAATAGGGCATCCACCGGAACCCTAAGGTGGGGTTCCTGTAGGCAGTTTGAATTTTATTCCAAGTAGGTAAAATACCAGGATTTCTCATGCTTTCTCATCTCTCACTAAGTTGTTTATCTCATCTCTGTTTTTGTTATTTACAGCAACCCGTATGTAAGACGTCACTGTTGTCATTCACACAAAGAGCAAATAATGTGTTTTAAATGTCACTCTGTCGGTATTTAGCTCAAAAACATCAAGCTAACTATGAGGAAACACTCCCAAATGAAGGTCCGCTTACAAACTCCCAATGTTTTCAACTCTATTGTATTGTCTTTATGAGACAATGGAATTTGTTGTGTTGAAATGTAAGCTGAGTAGCTTACAACCATAGCACTTCTAGGACTCCGTCTTGTAGGCATAAATGGTAGTATGAACTACTGTTTCCAATGTCAAGAAAGTACTTCCATGCCACTTAATTTTACTTAATTCAAAATCACCATTGGGTTCTAATATAAAGTAGTTTTGATATTTGATTGTAAAAAGCTATTAAACCCTAGCACTCCATAACCCTAAGCCTAATATTTATCTTCCCTAACATTGTAGCCTAATGTTAAAAAGAATGTTTTATCATTTTAACGATAGTTTTGTTTTTTAACTAATAGATGAAAATTTAGGAAGTACTGTAAAAGTTTCTAATTCTTTACATATTCATGTACAGTATGTGTGATGCTCCTTACACACACTTGGGGCATGTGAGAGAAGGTTCACAGACTTTTAAAACCCCAACATACAAAGTGACCCACATTATCATGTGCATACATAACAGGCTGAGAGGAAACATGAGAGAGCAGGGCATTTATCATTATTGAGGAAGGAGGCGGAGGTTGTGGTGATGGTGGGGCTTTATGTGAGGAAGGGTGGGAGCCCTGTTTAGTTCACTGAGTTCACTGGAAGGGACCGACACACAGCTCAGCGTCCTACAGTCTCTTTCACTTTCTCCCACCCTCCTTCTCAGCCGTAGTTGATCTGAATAATTCATCTCATATAATTTATCTCTACCTCTCTATCTCATTCACTCTCTCTCTCGCACACACACAGACACATGCAATTATCTTCACCCCCACACAAACACACACTTACTCACATGCCTCAAGGGGTTGGGTCCTGGGGCGGGTGTGGAGTGAACAAGCTGGAATCTGCACAGAGGGAAACCTGATAGGCATTCCCTGTGCCAAACACATGAGGTCACCCCGACTGACTGATCCTGCCAGCCAGTCTCCATCCCTCCTCTGTACCTTGTATGCCTGACAAATCAACTCTAGGACTTATGAGATTTCCTTACTGCACAAGCATCTCTGGAACTAAAAGAACCCTTTTATGTGCCCTTTAGGATCATAAGGCTGTTATAAATGGCAAAGCAGACTTCATACTTTGAAATAATACCGTGGCTTATTACAAGTCGGGTCATATTTCCCTAGTTTTCAGCGTTCAGTAATTGTACTCAGTAAGTTAATGTTGAATTGAAGAAAGGAGCCATCAGACAATCATACAGGATTCAAATTCCCTTTCCCAACATATTGGAAAGAGAAAATAAACAATAAAATGATTACCCAAACTGTCAGTTACTATGCATCAGAGTTTATAGACTGACTTTAAAATACTGTACTTTTCCTGTGCAGTAAGCAACACTTTGAGGTGTCTAGCACATTTGTTCCTCAGTGCACCTTTAAATTAAGTTATAAAATAATCTTACTTGTTTGCAACTGTTCTATGCTGACCATGCTGTGCCATGACTTCGTTGGACCAATGTCGCCACATCCACTGTATTTCATCTAATTGCTAGAAGTGATGGCTTAAACTATAAAAACAGACCAAAGAATGCACAAAAAATATACATTTACATCATAATGTAAGGCATTCTCATTAAAGGTTCCATGAAATGCACCTTTTCAGTTGCCAGGCTCTCTGTGCTGAGGGATGTTCCAAAGTGTTCTTTGGAAGACATGGCGCCCAGTGAAACCACAGGTTCGCAACTGACAGTGTTTGACATTGTAATTTAACGTTAAATGACCTGTTTTTCAATTTTTGTTAAAATTTCAGCCTCACTCAGAAATGCATGTTTAATCCAAAAACATACATAATCCTTTGTAGTGTGAAAAACAATAGACTCTGCAATCTCTCAAACTTGATGGCTATGAAAGAAGTCTTAAAATGGATAGCAACTGTAAGCTCTAGAGACTTGTCTTTTATCCCAAGCAGCCCTTTGAAATACCCACCCAAACCCAAACAATACTGTCAACTCAAAGCACTGGTCTCCAAAGGACCTAAACATGTGTTCTTTAGATCCAGGCTCCTGTTCTCTGGTCACATAGGCATGAAACATGGACACCCACGTTCAATCAGTCTTACATATAAATACCATATATGCAGACACACACATTCTTTCTTTAGCACACATACACAAGCCTCCCACCTTTCACTCCCATGCCTCTCATGTTCTACTCATATAATTTTAATAAAATGGACACACACACAGTAATTGCACTGGCACATTTTGTTGTTTTTGTTGGCGGTTATCAACAGCCCCCGTGATGTCTTTGACAGAGGTGATTACTGTTGCAGGCACCACAAATCTGCGTCACAGCACTCATTAATAAGCTGTTCCTGTGAAGTCCCACTATCAAGATAGAAGGGACAATGTAATTTGAGTAATTATATAATTACAATGGGTCATAAATATGTTTTTAGGGCTAAGGTAGATGCTAACATGAAATTTATTATAACACTTGTAATTGTTAGTACAAGGTTCATCTTTGTAGCACTTATTGTACATGTTTTTAGTGTTACCGTTTGCGTGACAAAGCCCTGGTGGTAAAATGGGGTGAAATGAAGTGTAGAGAAAAGTCAGGACATGTGAAACAGCTACACCTGTACTAATGCCAGAAAACAAACACTATCACTGTCAAGATCTAAACTAAAACACTGAAATGACATTGCAGCTGCCAATATCACTGTGCTGAAACATTTACAGTACAACCAGAGAAAGTTTAACATTCACTTCTCTGTTTCCCACTAGACACAAAGCAGAGTCAATACCAGACCCGCTTGCATGTGTCGGCCTTTATTTTCCTGCTTGTAAGCATGAAATTTCTGTAGGCTGTAATGCTGTTTCAGATGTTTTGGGTGCTCAACTACCCTGAATAACCTTCCTTCAGGAACTGACTTCCACAAGTCATTTGACGTTGGGTGAAGTTTTAAATAAAGCTGTGGCTTGTGGCAGCTATATGCCTTGTATATGCTAGTCTGGCGCAGCCTGTGCCAAACAAGCTCTTTTGAGATCATGTTTCTAAACAGTACGCAGTCTGGAGACTTAACATCAGGTCCAGTTCCTACATAGGGATAGTTTAGCAAGCTAGAAATGAAGATGAAACCACAGAATGTGAGGGAACACAGCAGCACTTAATATAGGTAGTACACAGTAAGTGTGGTTTTTATTTGATAAAACATGTTTATTTTTACCATAACCTATTTTTAACAGTGTAGAAGACCTCAAATAACCTCAAATACGTAGAATTTTGAAAATCTTTTAAAAACCTGTAATTTTCATTGTTGACAGTCATTTAAAAAGATTACATGTATGTATTGTAGATTGATTTGTGTTTAACCTTCATTTAAGTTGTGGTTGTTTTAGTATAGAAAGGTGCCCTTTGAAGATTTTACAACCCTATATTTTAATGTAATATTTCTTTTAGCACACAATTTATCAATGTATCTTTAAGAAAAACATTCTATATGATTGTGTGTAGTTGTCCTTTTTATTCTCCCTTTGTTTTTTTTCTCCCTTATTCTCTCTCCTTTCTGTTTAGTGGCTCAGGTTTGTGTTGTGGGTTAGAGAGGGTGAGTTAATGGAGAACGTCAAACCAGCTTGTAGCACTGCATTTGCTCTGACCCGCGCAGATTGTGAAGTGACCCCAGTGGTGCTGCCCTGAGACTGCAGTTGGAATCCAATTTCCTTGCTTGGATATGGTGCATGTTTTAGCAGTCCCTTTTGATAACTTTGCACCCCTGCCTCCTCCAAATGTCTATCATTCCTCTAATAAAACCTTGTTTGTTTTCACCTGTGATGACCCGGGTCCAGAGGGATTTTCGGGTCTCACGCAGCATTGGCATATTTGTTTAATCACATTAGACCCTTCCTGTTTCCTGCTCTGTGACTGGGTGCAGACATTTAAATTGAAAACATTTTTGTTCAGTCTTTAGAATAAATAAATAAATAATTATAGAATGTGAACAAAGCTGCTGAAAATATCAAATGTAAATAACATGTACTCGCAGTAATTTCTGCAGGTTCTAAGTTTTTTTTTCTTAAAGTTAAGAAAAGTAATTTTCTTAAACGACAGATTTGTTCGCATCATACATTTACAAGGACTAGAATCCCATTGTCCTTGTAAAAACGCATTAAAGTTGTCCCCATTTAGCACAGGTAATTAGGCGACAACTGACGAACTTGATCTCTGAGATCTGATCTGAGATCTGATATATTTATTTTAATTTGTAAACAACAGCTTTAAAAGTTTACATAGTAAGTCTGTTGTCCGGTCCCAAGAGTGGGTCAGGACGCACATCCTCTTGCTGCAGTGCTGACAGTGAAGTGGCACACCTCATTTCATGACGATGTTGTGTGATATGAATTGAAGTGTTAAAAAAGGACCATAATGTTTTGTAAAATAATGAACATTAATGTTATTACTGATGAAAATTCTATAATATTATGGAATCTTACATATGAAGAAATGCAACCGATTATTTTGTACAAACATGTCAGCACTTTAATGTGTGTAAGTGTGCTCACGAGTGTGCATAGGTTCTTACCAGATCAAATCCCAACTCTATAAGTGGGTTTTAAGAAGAAATTTCTTCTTGAGAACATTTGGTGAATGAGGATCTTTGTTATTAGATCATTTTTAGGGTTTAATGAGATAATTGAAGGGACAAATGTAAAGCCATGGTTAATCAATAGGAATGTGTGCTACACTGAATTAACTAAATGATGATTAAATCAACAGGACTACATTATACATTCATTTTCATTTTAGATTCATCATCCTTGAAGAGGGATGATTTTATTGTGTAAAACTTGTGGTTTCAGTTTACATGTAATGGGCTTCCATTTACAAGCCAGGGACGGAAAAGATTATGGATACAGACAAGTTACATTGTGAAGGCATTTTGAGGGAAACTGAAATTACAAGGGGTAGAAAACCTAGCTGTCTAATGAGTTATCCAAAGGAGTGCTTCTCCACACCTATTTGTTTCCTTTCCACTTGAGTTTTTTGTTGTCCTCATTGGTGGTAATTGTCTGGAGCATATTATCACCTCACTGCAACTGTTCAGCAGGGGGAAGGTTTGTTAGGAGGGAAGAAAACATTGAAAAGGTACAGGGGAGGTCATGGAGAGTAGTTTGGTCCATGAGAAAAATAAGTATAGTAAAGAGAACAGAATTTACAAAATAAAAGATTTGACTATAACTATAGCAACTGATAGAATGATTGGAAATTGAATATTGCTGAAAGGCTGAAGAAGACTAAGCAAAGGAGAGCAGCAGAATGAACATTTTAAGCACCAGTACAATGAAATTAAAAGCAGAAAATGTGTTTGGATCTCGGGGAGGAGATAGTTGGACAATTACGATCTGACATCAGCAACATGCTGAGCTTCTTCACTCTAATTATACTGAGAGGAGATAGTTAATTCTGTTGCTCATTCTACAATGGGTGGAAACTTAAAAACCTTCAAAATAAGTGTGCTGAGTCAAATACAGACAAAATAAAAAATAAATATTTGGATGAGCAAAACACACGGAAATGTAGTACAGACAGAAGCAACATGAAAGATATAGTGCATGTGTCTCTATCCCTAGTGTATACATCAAAATAGAGGCGTGTAAGATAAACATAAAATACCTTTTCACTGTAATTTAATATAATGATATTAATATTTAACATGATGTAGTGAATCTCTCTTAATGGATCAACTGGTCGTAAATGATGTGGGAATGTCTGTTTTTGGCTAATCCAGTTAGAGTTTAAATAGTGTGAAAATTTAATATCAGCATTATAGTGACCACAATTGTTATTATCAGTATTATCACAGTATTGTTAAAGGGTTCAGAAAGTGTTCAAAAAGTACTGATATACATTAATCTGTGGTTATTATTATTAATTTTGTTATCTTCTTACTTTTCAAGGACTGGGTGTTGCACACCTTTCAAGCAACATCCCCTTTAAAAATAAAGCTGCCAGCTACAGAAAGCCAATAATTTATTAAATCAATGAGTCTTACTTAATGTGACAACTGTGTTGACATTTTTGTGTATTTTTACATTATGATAGGAGTACATATAAGGAGACAATCTATTTAAAACTAAAACTATTTAAATGAAAATGCAAAATATTAATATATTAACACTAACAGGTACTAAAAACTCTTGACCAACCTTGACCAAACTGCAGCAATTCCGCAGGGAGCAGAAATCATGCAAGTGTACTAGCTAACAGGCTAAGAAGCACTGAGTCTACTATTTCAAAATACAGGAGGCAGCTCAGTATTTAGGAAAAGTATCGAGGGAGAGCTGGTCCCAGAGTGTTGCTAATGGTTGGTTGATGCTGAACTGTGCTCCACCCTTAAGCAAAGTGTTTGTGCGAAGTGCGGTAATCAACCATGTTTTTAATGATATTTATGAATTTATTTTATACTAATCGCCGGAAATTTTACCATGGTTTACTGTGAAACCAGTAACCGTTTCATTCCTATACCAATTACAATTGAAAAATTTTATCAGAGTGATGCAAAAAATGTTGTAAAATCACCAAATACATGGTCCATTCTTTGATTTGACAACATTTTCCACAATGACCTGATAATATCAGATATTTAAAGAAGAGCTACCTTAGGATGTGAAGTTGGCATCTAATGGTATAATAATAGCCAACTCTGATTGACCCACAGATGTGTGCACAAGGACGCTGAATATTTTGTAATTCTGTGATAGTAAAGTCTTCATGTATTGTTTAGTTTTTGTTTTGTCTTTCTTTATTAACTCTGACCTCGATAAGCTCTCTAATGTCTTGTCAGCAGATGTCAGTACTAACTCTGCAGGACACTGGTATTTTTTTTATGTAGGATCTGATGCTAACTGCTCAATCGTGTACTAATAAATAAATGCATTGTACATTTACATAATACATACAATGCAAAATGTATTCTCCAAAGCCTCAAAGTCAGTGATTGCTGACTGCCGAACAGACGTCAATGCATTATGCAGCAGCATCATCATCACCATGAACACACTTTTAAGTTGTCCTTTTTACCTCGACATCCAGCGACACTACTTCCTGCTGTAAGATGGAGCAGGTAGAGAGCGGGTCTGGTTTGAAGGGTGAATATATCCTGCAACACTTTGCTCTCAAAGCCTGATGTGAGTGCTTACGCCGTTTGCTCCTGCATGCATGAGCTGATGTGCTTCCAGGTGCTTCTTGAATTTCAGGAGGGGCCTTTTAACTTGAAGCCAAAGAGAGGCAAGTCCATTTTTATCTCATATTGCCGGGGAAAGAAAAAAACAAAACAAAACCACTATGTGCTTTCGTTTTTGGTCCCAGCAGTGCTGACAGTATTAAGCCTGCCCACCAATTAGTGCATGCCGATTCTTACAGCTCATGAATTATTAAGAGCAGCCAATCGACTGCTAGTGATGGAGGGCAAAGGAGAGGGCCAAGCCACCTGAGCACCACAGCTGCATTTGTTAAAGAGTAACCTGAGTGCTGCACAAAGACTGTTATAATTAAAGTACAAATAACCTCAACAATACTGAGTTTCAGTGTTTGGTTTTTGAGGTGATTTTTATTATCTTCAATTTACATTTTGGATAAATGCAGCATTTATTGCACAACCTGCATATGTGAGGTAAAAAAATAGGAGAACAGGTGGGATAATGTGTGGCATTAGATTGCAACTTGCAACACCGGCTACCCTCAAGGTCAACCAATTCATCCCTGCTGTAGAATTTATTGCCTGGTAGTAGCTAAGGCAATGAGGTGCTGTGAACCTTGAGCTTAGGTCTGTATAGAAGGTCTTCACAGCCATATACTGTGGGAGATCCTGGTTGTTAACTCTCTATTCAGTGCACCATCCAGCTCCAGTGTCTGAAACATGACCCCATGATAACGCAGGCCAAGGCCTTCTGGTGCGCCTGCTTTTTTTGTGTTATGCCAAGTTAATGTTCCCAAGACCATCACCTAATCATAAATACTGTAAGTCTCTGTAAGAGACAGTGTCAATGGGCTGTAACTCTTGAGGAAGAGATGAGAATGGTGTGAAATTAGGTATCTGTCAAATATGAGTCCTGGAGATTGTCAGTACTTCAGATGTATTAGACGTGGGGGGGATAACAGAGCTATCATTATGCATGAATAATTGGATACGTTTCTTTTATTTTTTGCTCTCTCTCTTTATTCACCGGTGGGCTGTTTAATGTAGCAGAGTTGTCAAATAAGTCTGTTGCAGGGATAAAGAGTGAGCCAAGACTGATTACCTTACGTGAATGACTTTTTCTCTCTCACAGAATTAAAATAATTTAGAGCAGTTAAGACAGGAGTGGGACTAGGGAGAGAAGAATATTTGTGGGTATTGTGGCACGGCGGGGCTTTTAAGTGTGTTGTGATTTAGTTATTTATTGTTTTGCTGCAGGGAACGAGGCGAGAGGAGAATGCTGGTCTCTCAGATGTCTTTAAATAGAGATCCTGACTGCCTACTTGTGTGTTTGCTTGTTCTCAGAAATGGCTGGTTCAATCTTTGGTAATATACATTAGCCATGGTGCTGTTTGTCACTGAAATAGCTTAAGTGCCCTTTAGCTGGCATTAGATTCAGTGTTTTCTTCTCTGTTGCTCCCTTGTTTCTGGAAAACCACTAGGCCAAAATAGTGTAATGGGCATACAAGAGCACCGCCTTGCTCATTTATACATGCACCTCCCTTTCCAATAAATAAATATACAATGATATCTAATAATAAAATCTGGCTTGAGTACCAAAATTGCGCAAAAATTATGTCCTTGAGTTAGTTTTCTTTGTCTTTCTTCTCTTGTCTCCTCTTGTCTCCCTTAAGCATTGTATCTCTCCCTCTGGATTTTACAAGCCAGCAATTTCCACAGTTTTAGCAAATATGCACCAAGCTGTGTGCATGTAATATTCTGTTTTGGACTCTGTTGTAGGCTTTCTTGTAGCAGCAGGAGAACAATAAGGCAATAGTCAAAATATCGTACAAACAACAGACTTCCAGTGTTTATTTCTCAGTATTATTTTGCCAAGTGATAACTGAGGAGTTATTTATCCTATCAGAACAAAGCTAGATGGTTACAAATGTGAATATACTCTTTTGAAAGTGCTAAATCTAAATATACTTTTCTCTATACTATTAATATATACAAAGATGTATAATAATAAAAATAGGAGAAAATATATTCTGATTTGCTACAGGGGAGTCATGTATGTTGTACGTGGATGTAAAACAGCAGGAATGTGGCCATACCTTTCCAAAGATGTCAAACTGACTGCAGTTTCTAAAAGAACAGGAAGCTAAATAAGACAGTGGTGTCTGCCAGCAACTAAAGCTGAATCAGTAATCAAAGTTTTGGCTGAAACTATTTTTCTAAATTTAGATTTCTGTGAATCAAAAATAGACTCACTCTGAAGTGCTGGAGATTACACTGCTCAGTGTCAGTGCAGAGTTTTTATGAGCTCCTTCTTTTCTTTTTGTTTTTCTGTACTGACCCTAAACCACAATCAGAGGTCAGAGATTAGTCCAGGCAACTGTTGCTGTAGTTTTCAGAAAAAGTTGAGTATAACGAGTGGCCTGTTGGCGCTACAGCGCTGTTTCCTCGTCAGTGAAACATGAGTTATTTACTTTTCTAAATTGTGACTCAGCCTCATTATCTTTTGTCCCTGGTCTACACCTGCCATCCAGCTGTAGCCTTCACTACTCACTAAACATCAAACTGTCTGTTGTTTTGTCTGCTGTGCCTTCAGAAAACAGATTTGCAGCTATTATCTTTAACTTCAGTAAAACATCGCTGAGACAACTTTATGATGCAGAACAGTTTACCGGAGTTCTAAGTTTGTGACTGAAACAGATTGTTGAGCCTTGATATGAGTGGCATAAGCTCGGCCGCCTGTGAGACATGAAGCAATCTGCAACTAATTAATTATGGATTCCCATCACATTCCACATTTCGAAACCAAAACTAAAGAATACCACCTTGGTCTGTATGTGGCAAGTCTCACTTGAAATCTACTGGGTCTCTGAAATTATATATTTTTTAAAAAGCATGAGACTCATTGTGATGGTAATGGTCATCCCATGGTTGTGGACAGACCCCTTCATATTCAGCTCCACAATGACTCTGCCGTCTTGCATATTTAAGCGGTGGTCTGGTGCTGGTAGAAGACTGAGCCAGGGAGCTTCTTGTTCATGTGGTAATCTGTGAGGCTGTACAATGGAGCGAGCATTTTTCTCTCAAAGCCCAGCCCCACACATTCAGCCAGAGAATGGAGGGCCACACACCACAACAATAAGAGTTCACTGCTATCATCTCATGAAAAGTCTCCATTGGTGGGTAAATAAATAGTTTAGAAACCTTTTAGCAGGTACAATAGGCCAGACCACCACTGAGTTTCATCTTTGACGTCTCCTCAGAATTTGTCCTTATGAAAATATAATGTCCTGCTGGAAAAACAGTGTTGAAAAGAACGTAGAAACTCGATTGTATTTCACTTTGAAGGACAGCTGTAAGCTTTTTTGGTAAACGGTCATGCAAAAAGTAAATTTTATTTATATTTCTCATTACTCTTGAGAGGACTCAAGAGTTCCAGCAACTACTTTTTAACTGCAAATGTGTGTGCACTAGACTCAGGGGTGACATGAATAGAAAAAAACATCAAAACAGACAGTTCAAATAGCCTCTTGAATTTGCACAACGACACAATGTCGTTTGAGTGAGAGCGTCTCAGTAAGAGATTCTTATAAAAGAGCATGAGCATTTGTAAGAGGTAAGGATCGTAATCCCTGTCTCTGATTCATAAAGTGGCTTGCAACAGGATTGCTGATATGGGACAATTGCACATCTTCTCCCAAAATTCATGGTCATTCAGCCTTCACCGTGATGCTAAATTAGACTCCTGAGAAGCTTTATGAATAGATACAGTGCATAAGGAAAGTCTGGATGGTGGAAAAACACAGTTATGACAAAAAACTCTTTCTTTATTTATACATCTCCATTGAAACCAAACATAAAAATGTATGAATGGACTATAAATCTTGACTTTGTTTGCTGTCAACCTACCATAGTGTGTGGACAGAATTTATTAATTCAGTTAGCTTTGAAGATGTAGACGGTTTGATAGCATCATTGAGTTTGTTCTAACCTGTTTTAACCCAGATGGCCTATGTTTATCTATACAGGCTGCGATCCCTTATCGTGTCTAAGTATGGCATGCGTTAAACCTTTCCAGCAGCCGAGAGAGAGCACAGCAGGCCAGAGTCACTGAGGCAAACAGTCAGGCAAAGGGGAAACATTACACCATTACACTCACCTGTTCCACAGCCATGGTTACTTATCTCATGAATAAATCACACTACCGAGGTCTGGACAACTCAGACACTGCACCTCTTCTCCTTTGGCAGACGTCAAGCATCCCTATCTATCTTTCCCTCTCTATTACCTTTTTTTTCACAGTTCTCTCAGCTTTCTCTCTCTCTCTCTCTCTCGCTGCCCCTCTGTAGTACTTTATTTCTTCTCATTCTAGCTGGCTGTCCAACAGTGCTCGCTTTATTTATCACACGATTGTGACACTTTTGGATAAAGCTCCACACCCGCACTGATTGAACTTCGCTTGTGGGAGCTGGGAAGCACAGATCATTCCCCTTTGGTTTCCACTAAGTCATGGGATTGACAGCTTGGGTTGGTCTGCCCAGAAGTGGCTGACTCCCTTTCTATAAATCTCTTGGAGAGGTGCTTCTGAAGGGTCACTAACTCAGTGGTCATGCCAATATGCCAAACCAGCATAACTACTGAAAGAAGGTACTTTGAAAATATGATGGCAAAATTGAGAGGGGACTTAAATTTGAGCTTTGCTATTGATGTGAAAACCTTACTTTTCTTTCTTGATATGATGTATCCAGGTGCACAGAGATGTTACAATGCAGCATTGTTCTCAGATAGACCCTGTGTAAAACAATCCCTTGCCTTGCCTCTCTGTCTGCCAATGACGGCAGCTTTGCAGTATGTGAGCTTAGGCCCGAGGAGGCGGGCAGATACAGGGGGTTTTGTGTTGAGTAATGCTGCTATTCCTTCAAGGGGGATAGTTGCTTAACACACTGTGCAGAATCTGGCACAGCATCTTCTTTGGCCTACTAAACTCTGCTCAACACTATGTAAAAACTCCCCTATGGCTGTTAGACGGGGAGGAGAAAGGGGGTGGAGCGAAGAAGGAGAGAGACTCAGAACAGAAAGAAGAAAGAGGGGGAGCAGGAAGGAGAAATGGAGGACAAGCATCCACATGAGGATTGGGATGGATTTAGAGATAGATGAGAGCTGACTGAAGGGATTGTAGAAGGTGAAGTGAGAAGGGATGGAGGACTAGCAGGGGATAGATTCAGTTATGGAGGGTTAGGAAGAGAAAAACAAAGAGGGAAGATAGTCCACATTACAGTTGTTTAGCAGAGAAGACGCTTCAATGTATGGACAAAACAGGCTACTTATGTTGTGAAGAATCTTTTATCCCTTGTCCCAACACAGTTCTTAGATTGTAATAGTGAAAGGAAATATGTTAGGTTGTGCTGCAGTTAAGATGATGAATTAATGACTGACATACAGCACAGTATTAGCCCACTTCAAAGTATAAAGTTGTAGCTTATAATTAATGACAAAATAGATGTCTTACAGGATCTCAACAAAGTGAACAAATGAGAAAACGCATCCAGATAAGAATGTATTTTTCAGAAATAAGCTGTTTCTCAAGTTACAGGTTGGATCCTCAGAAGAACGCACCATGACAATGACGCACAACGCAAATGAGATGATTAATCTTAAAGGGATTTGCCCTGGTATAACAAAAAAAAATTATATTAACTACATGTCTTTGCTAATAAAAAGAACAACATAAAATGTATGCCTGGCTTCCAACTTGCAGTCTTTTTTTGTTTGTGTCGTTTGTTGTAGTCATGTAATTTACTATATTATTTGAATGTTAATACCTCACAAATACAATACTGTTCTCAAATTTATCCAGAAGTTCACATTCATCAAAATCTCATTTACAGCTTGCCTTGCAATTAGAGAGTGTCTGGAAAATGTATTAGATCAAAGCCATTTGTTTTTCACACAATGTCTTTTTCAGTTGTCATGTATACAAAAAAAATGGATATCTGAGTTACTTTGTTCCTCATTTGAGGAATAATCAAAAGAATGTACACCATATTAATGCTGAATTGTTCTGTTTTACAAATCTACTCTGTTCATTGTTAAGAGTTCATCATCATCACCTGCTACTGTTTGTACACCTGATTTTTGTGGCTTGGGTAAAGACGGAACATAGTATGGTTCGTTATGGTCCCTGTGCAATATCCCTGGATATGTTTTTCAGATATACATCATAAAAAAGCCCTATAAACTACAACAGACCAACCGTTCTCTGTTCCCTAGATGATTTGTTATGGCTGTCTCAAGCCTTCCTGCCACAACAGCGGCTGGTGTTTAATGCCAGTATTTAGTCTGGCAATTGTCAGTGACGCTCCAGTGAGTATATTCCTTTGGGGGCCAAAAGTGACATTCCAGACCCAGTGCAACTGTTTTGCATGTGAAAGAAACTGAATATTCAAAGGGAAGAGGATGGCGTGTTGTCTCCTGTGCATATTTATATACAGATCTGCATCTGTGAGGAATTTATCTTTTTCATCTTTGTATGGTTGCGTTGATCTGGTATACGCTATTAGTGACAGTAACACTTCTGCATTTTTTGTGTCTGTCAGTTTGCTTTAGATTATCTGTTTGCTCTTGTACTATTTGTGTGTGTTACTCTACCTGTGTGTGACTGTTTTATATGTGTATCCATTTCTCTGTGTACCAAGTTTTTGTAGACAGAAAGAACAGGTTGAATTCCTGACTTTGTTAAATACAAAATCTACAATATGACAAAAATTGCCTGGCAAAAAAGAGCCAGCTCCCGAACCACTGAGAAAATAAATATCTCAATAATGGAGACAAACATCCATAAAATGAGCAAACAATGTGTCAAAATGCATAGAAGACAAATCAAAATGGGCAAAAGGGCATTAGTCTTTAGTAGTATAAATACTCTGAGTCTGCTATTTGTATAAGCAATGTTAACATCGTTCAGTTGTGCAAACATTATGTAGTACCTTTAACATATGGCTGTGGGCACACAGTCAAACTCACACACTGAGGTCAGTGTCAGGCAGTAACTCATGCACTAGGCTGTTGTGAACCTTTGAGCCACTTTGTCGCTCCTGCACCAATTACGTCCTTATTTATGGATTTGAGCACAGTTGACCTTCTGGAAGAGGAGACGTAAATTTGTTTGTCTGGATAGCAGCGTAACAAATTGCATTGTGGGAAAGCTCAAGCTTCCTCTCTATCAATCTGTCCCCTGTCTCTCAGGCATTTTCCACAGTTCAGCAATATCTCCTATCAACTATCAGACATTTAGAAACAGCAGTCTCAAAGCAGTCAGTCAGCAAGTTGGTCTTCCTGGAGTGCCAAACACAGAACTAACATGCAGATTATGATTTATTTAAGAATATATGTATTTTTAAGGGATAGGGAAAAGAGAGTTAGAGTTGTGTTTGGTGTGATTCACTTTCCCTCTGTCTCGACCCTTTATGCAGCCAGTGAGAACACTTCAGGGCAGGATGCCAGCCTATGTGCGTGACTGGATTGGTAGACATTTGTCTCAGCACACAGTGAGACAGGTCACACTAAACAAGAGCCAACCCTACACTCTCCCCCCTTTTCAACGTCTTCCACAGCCCTCTGTTTGTGCTTACACTTCCTTTGAATAACATAACTGACTCCTGAAGAATGTGTCCAATTAGAGATGGAAAGTGAGGGGGTCTTCAGTCTGTGTGGCTGCTGGTCTTTTTCTGCATTTCCGTGTTATTTCATACAGGAATGCAGGGAGTCCTCTGACTGCAGAACTCTGGTGAGGGAGGGTTTGCCACGCAGCTTCATGAAATGAAATTCATCAAATTCATTCAGGAAATTTCCTGAATTAAATTTTAAAGACTAAACACTTGCCACACCTGTCAGCTCAAAATCGTAGGATTTGGTTAAATTAGTGACCCAGGGACCAATCTGCAACCAATTTTGTCTATGGATCACATTCACATCAGAAGTGGATCAGTTTTCAGTTGGCCAAAGTCTAAAACATTCTCTTTGTCTTGTCTTGTCTTTTTCTTCACTCTCTATCGTCTTCTGTCCGTCTCTTTGATAGTCTGTCTTTAAATGAGTGTCTCTGTCCTCCCACTCTCTCATTCCATCCATCCTGCAGTTTCCACTCCCACACTGACTAGCTTCCAAACAGACCCAGCTGGCCATAATGATGACAGATCAGCCCAAATATTTATGTCCATCGCGTTTCACTTTGGCTCTGCCCATGGCTCTCACTCAGGTCTTTTTGTATGGATCCCTCTGCAGCGGTCATCGCAGTCTCAGCCAAACTGTCGTAATCACCCTCAGCAAACACATTTCAGCCCCGGTTATGTCACCTAAACACCAGTTGACTGTTAATGTCCTCAGAGAGTCAGGTTTATGGTTGTTGGAGGAGCGGTATAAACACAGAAGTTTACAGTGTGCTTATGTAGATTTTTGTGTGGGTTTAGTGACCAACCTGTTCTGTCCGGTTTGTGTTGGCCAGGCAGCATGAACTATACTGTACATCTAGGTGTAACAGATTAATTGAAACTGGGACCAACCCAACAAAGGGAAAAGGGTTAAAGGTGCGAGGCCTCAAGTAATTAAAGAATAAGCCACTAACTGAAAATTAAGGTTTAAAGATGTGCTTTAAGTCAGGATTTACAGGCCTTTACAGAGTCAGACTGTTTGATGTCAGCAGGCAGATTATTCCAGAAGGAAGGCGTTGGTAAGATAGATAAGATACAAAAAGGCCCCGCAGCCTGCACACTGCTTTTTAACTGCAGGAATAGACTGGAGCTATGCGTTCTGAGAGTGAGGAGCATGGGATGGAAAATATGGTTTAAGGAGATCAGACCGTTATGATGGGACATGTCCATTTTGCATGTTGTTAAAAACAAGAAGGATGTCTGACGTGACATGCATAGGGAGCCAGTGAAAGGAAAATAAGCATTTTGAACCATTTATAGACTTTCAGTACTATGGTGGTAGACTTTTTAGACTAGCCTGTGGCAGGTCTAAAAACAAAATGTTACAATTATTAAGTCTGGATTACATATCTTATCTACAACCTTATCTGCACAAAAGACAGAATTTCAGGTAGGTGAAAGAAGGCTGTTTTGGTGCTGTCTCTAATGTGCAGATCAAAAGAGAAGGTAGGATCAAACATAAAACCAAGATTCTTGGTTGTCAGCCACAGTTGTCAGTACTTACTGATGGTCATGAGAGCTAAATAGAAAAGAAACATTTCACCAGTCCCACAGCTTGTGAGTGCATACTTTGAAGCTGAGGAGCATTCGTTCTATTTGTACAACCCTGTCTCCTAAAAATTACGTTCGTATAGGACGAAACTGCATTCCCGATTACGTTTTGTTACAGGACGTATT
>JAUMHL010000003.1:7608532-7640824 GCA_032362345.1 Sandelia bainsii | reverse complement strand
CCGACAGAAAACCGGATGCTGATCAGATATTTTGGCGGACAAAAATACGTTACCTGTGAACATTTCATTAATACGTTTAGTATCAAGGTATTTGCGACGTGTCATTTACGTTAACTGTGAACGTATGATCATTACGTTAACACAAAACGTAATCGGGTCGCAAATACCTCCTGTATCAAAACGTAATCGGGATTGCAGTTTCGTCCTATACGAACGTAATTTTTAGGAAACTGCAGATTTGTAATAACATAAAGCATAGAAGTATTATGATAAGATGCTTTCCACATGTAATTTAAAACTAAAATTGTTGACAATTTGTAACTAATTATTGATCCAACAGTACTTATATGAATGTGATTATCATTTAAAAATGAAGTGTAAGTATATCACCAAACTAAAAAAGTTCATTTTTAAAAAGCACTTTCAAATTCCACCCTTCCACCCTTGTACTATTTTGGGCTGCGTGGTTGTTGTTTTTTTTCTGTCACGTCTTTTTCTAACCTAAATGCACCATTTCCAATTGATTTCTGATTCCAGACTAACACTATTTGCCCATTGTATCACATGTATCACAAGTACAACACACAAGTGCTACATAAAGCGTCTCTTGTTTAGCTCCATTGCTCTTGTCCTCTCTGCTCTCTGTCAGATAACATGCATCCTATCTCTCTCCCTTGGGAAAGATATGGCCTCTATTTTAACTCCGGGGCTGCATGTCCAGACATGGGTCCTGGCATGAAACACAGAACCCTGCTCTTATCTGCATCATAAGTGAAAGTGAAAAAGAGATACTTGAATAGGGCAAATAGAGAGAACATGTAGAAGTAATAAGAAAGGAACTTGGAACATGGAGCAGTGACCAATAATGAAACGGGAGAAGAGAAGAGTAATGGAAAGAGACAAAGAGCTTTGAAATAAACTGTAGACAGACCAATCAGCACATTTAAAATTAGGCCTCTGCGTCATTGTCCACAGCAGTGTTAGCTTACCGGCGTCCTAGATCACAGTGCTTTTTGTTTTTACAGAAGAAGGAGTGAGACAGTCAACATGACTCCTTTACTTTAATCTGTCTTTTTTCTCATTTGCTCTTTTTTCTTATATTTCCTTTTTTTCTTGCTTTCTGGTCTGCCTGTTCTCCCAGGCCTTAGCCTCAACTCTGTCATACCAATAAGTGTGTCTCTCTTTCCCATCTTCTTTCTGTTATCCCTCCACTTTCCTCCTTCACCCTCTCCGTGCCTCCACACACACAGTGCTCTCAGTCTTCCCTATTAGCAGCATTGCATTCCCAGGTGAGTTGGGGATGATTTGCTATTCACTCCTCTGGTTATGGGTTTACCTCAACAGGCAAAGAGCGAGGCATGAAAACGAGAGGCAAAAAGGAGACAGGCATTTAGCTCTCCCCCTTCTCTCTTTCAGTGTCCGTCCCTCTTCTTTTGCCATTAAGATGCGGCAGCTGTTCTCAAAACACATGTTTAAGGCTAAAGGTTTGGGAGAAGCTATCCAGGATGGATAAGGGATTTGTGTTCTTCCCGTGCTTAGAGGCTGCTGTGAATGCAGCCGACCGCCGAGCTAGCTGTTAGTTCTGGCAGTTTCGATGGTATGCCTCTGGGACTATGCTTGTCTTTAAGAGTCTTTGCAGAGACTTTGCCAGCATGAATTAATGGAGGATGAGCTGAGAGGCTTTTTTCTTCAATTTAAGTAGACTGCTTGTCATTTTTTGTGGCAGATTGTGTGAGTGTGTGTGTGTGTGTGACTGATTTGAAGGAACACACAAATGCAGGCCCGCACAGAAAACGAAATGCACTCACTCACACGTGTGACCTCCTGCATGTTGATGGCTGATCTGGAGTAGTGGTGTCCTGGCTGAGAGGGCCGTGTGCTGGGATGGGTTGGTTGGTTTGCTGGTATTGACAGCGTGGCCTTGTCTGGCCTCATGCCAGTGTTGAGCTAGCTCTTGCTGGCTGCTCTGGCCTCCTATAAATCAGGGCCAATTACCACGCTGGTGCACAGCCTCCTCTGCTCCAGTCACAGCCCTGCCCTGCAGAGTGCAGGGAGGAAGAGACAGAGACAGGGAAGCTACAGCCCTGCTCTCATTCCAATTACTGCTATAGCTGCCTTCCTCTCTGTTTTGCAAACACTGAGCACTCACACAATATTGTGTTATATATATATGCCATATTTATATATATTAACTAAGAAACCACTTTATAAAGATATAATCAACTTCAAAAATGGAAAAACTTCCAGGTGCTACAGTATCTGTAGTATCTGCAGAGATGACATTTACTAAACTGAAATTAGTAATTGCAGTTTTTTTTTCCCTTTTTTGCCCTAAAAATGTTCATTTCAGTCCCCATTTGAATTTAAATGTATTGCTCTTAGTTTCATCCTGTCATGAAAACATGACATCTTATCACTGGCCAATGACAACCATGTACTCTCCAGGCCTTTTTAGACTGAAGGGTTAAGTGTTAATTTATGGGTCAAGAAAATGATTCTACTTTTAAAGCCATCTTTGAAATACCTGAAACCTGCATTATCAAAAATTGGAAAGCAGCATTTTATTTTTTAGCTTACAAAAAGTCATAATTTTCATATGACAGTAAAGATGGCTGTATACATTCCTATACCGCATAAAGATTTAGCAGATTTTTAATTCCCAGAGAGAGCCCTCTAAGTGTCAGAGAGGATTAGCTATGGTGCGTACAAAACAAAAAGTGTGTTGTCCGTGTGAGTGTGTGAATATACAGTGCAGCGCCATGTGCCATCCTAGATAGAGTATGTAATGTAGACTAGATTTATCATCCTCACTTAATACACTCATAAACATTCTCTGGCACGTCACAGAGGCTGTGAACCCCCCTGCATGGCTGGCTGGGTAAATTGGGCCTGTGTAAACCATTTTGCCTGTCTAAAATACAGTGCAGCAAATTGAAATCCCCAGTAAGCCTCTGTAGTGGCATGTCACAGCTGGGTAGGGAGGAGAGAGAATGAAGGTTTTTCTCATTTACCACCTGGAGCTTTTTGAAGTGTCATAACCAGCTATTCTCCAAACTCTCTATACTCAATTTTCTCTTGAACTCTTTTATTTATCTTGTTTTTTTCTTTCTCTTTTTCTTTCAATCTCATGTTTCCTGTCTTTTCTTGCTGAAATAGCCTTTGTGCCGTATTCAATCCTCATCATGCTGACACACGAAGCCTGTATTTATTATATATTTGAGTCGCTGTATATTAGAGGCTGATGGACTGAGAATAAACAGCAGTCACAAAACTGTTCGGAAAAAGAAACAAGCTTAGTTGTTAACCTCAAATGGATCAACCAGAGGAAGCCAAGCGAGAATTTACATACATATACCACACATGCAAAATCAGTTTTCATTCAAAAATTGTGATATGATGTTTGAGTAGTAGTTGTTATGCAATTTTCTGATCACACATTGTAGAAATCACTTTATACATTTTGTGATGAATAGAAAAAAACAAAAACCTCAGGAGTCCAAGATTACCCCCCGCCACACATACACATAAACCCATCCTACCATCCACCCACAGTTGCCATTCCCCCGAGTCCTTCTGCACCCATTCCATTTTTCATACCAGGGGACTCTTCCGGCCTTTTTCTTTCCCCTTGGATAACCTCGTTCTCTGCCTTCTCACCCAACACTGTAAGTAATGGGCTGGTTTTGACCCTCCATGCCTCATTGTGTAAGATTTCAGCTTCTGACCTTAAAAAAATGAAAGCAAATCGATAGGGCGGGGCACATGAATTCCAAAGACCAGGATGCAAGACAAGCCTGGAGGTCAGGGAGGAGTAGGAGGGGGAGGGGGAGAAGGGGGCTTATGTGTATTACTGAAGGGCTAAAACAAATAAAGAAAGCCTTTGAAAGAGAGAGAGAATTTCAATTAACCTTCAGTTCTGTCAGCAGTAGTGTCTCATGTTTGTGCTAGTGAATTTGTACGTGTCACACAGTATGTTGAGCACTGTGTGTCTAATTTAAGCTACAGTGGACTAGTGAAAAATAAAGCGAGGGGAGCGCAGGGGGACATAAGGTGAGAGCCTCAAAGTCGAGGCTTGAACTTCAGCTGTGCCCAGTGACTTTGAGTGGGGAAAAAATAACTCCCATGAAGCACTTAAGAGATTAAGATTCCTCTGTACTGCTACTACAGCACAGAAATGTGAATGACTAGAGACTGGTCCTGCTTTTTTCATTCTGGACTGTGAAATGAAGACTAGGAAGCATGAGGCACTGGGATGTTCATGGCATCAGGAGTCATCCCTTAATTTTGAGTTTAGACCTGGTAAAAAAAATCACTGCAATAAAAATTAATAATACAACAACAGCAGGCCAAACATAACCACACATTAATTGTCAGGACTATGCAATGAAAGGACTTTTTCAAGGAACACTTGTGATCTTTAAAGAGACAAAG
This sequence comes from Sandelia bainsii, assembly GCA_032362345.1. Lineage (NCBI taxonomy): Eukaryota > Metazoa > Chordata > Actinopteri > Anabantiformes > Anabantidae > Sandelia > Sandelia bainsii. The sequence goes on along the minus strand of JAUMHL010000003.1, from coordinate 7,636,393 downwards.
AGCTTTGAAATAAACTGTAGATAGACCAATCAGCACATTTAAAATTAGGTACTTGAATTGAAATTCATCTCGAATTACTTGATACTTAAGCTGAAGTTGCCCCAAAGGAATTCAAAACAGCTCTGGCTGGACATGACTGTTTTTGTTTTTCGTATGAAGATTATGTTTCTGTGTTACCATGTTGCATTTTGTGTGTGCACACTTGCTGTAGATGTTTGTACAGTGTGTGTGTGTCTAGCACAGTGAGTGGCTGCCCATCAGTTCCACTTAGCTCAGCATGGTAATTGGCCGTCCATTGATGGACGTGGCTCCCTCTTCACGCTCCAGGGACCCCGGCTCTTTGTCTGAGGAGTGGGAGGCGACACGCTGGCATGGCACACACGCTTAAAATAGCGCATCAAATCAGCCATGCTCCGGCAGCCGCTGCTAACATGTGGGGTGGATTGAAGGGCTAATGGTGTGTGAGTGTGTGTGTGTGTGTGCATGTTTAACTAAATGCGTGTGTGGTTTTACTGCATGGTATGAGGTCTTGAGGTTCTCTCTGGAAGGTTAACGTGTTAACATGGTTAACTGGAGCTGGTAGTGGTATTTAGTCATGTCCCCTTTCCCTGACCATTTTTTTTTTCTATGTTTCATCCATCACTCACTTACTTTATTGCTGTGCACATCATCTCTTTCTCTCTCCTTCTCCCTTCTCTCCTCACTTTCTTCTAACATTTCTCTCCCTCTCTCTATCTCTCTCTCTTAACGCTCATGCCCACAGGGCCTCCATTCTCTCGCTCTGTCACTATGTGCAGTATCCCTGCAATAGAGATATAAATGGGCTGTGAGCAGGGGGCCCTAACTCTTATACCATAAATCTGCACTAACAGCACAATAGGCACATGAGGAGAGCAGGAGAGGGGAAGGAGAGGCAGAAAATAAAGGGATGAATTCACATATCTAATCTATTTTGAATACATTTTGGAGGATACTCAAAAAATTTAAAAAGATATTGAGATGTTTATTAAATAACAGTGGCATACTGAGTCAAGATATCACATATTTGGAGGTGTAAATATTTTTAAAACTGTTTATAAGTGGCTGAATGCCTCGTGAACCCTAATTTCAGAGAGTCTCGCTAGTGAAGTGTATACTTTAGGGAAAAAAATGCAGAAAATTTTGCATGCTTGACTCCAGATCTGTTTAAAAAAAGATCCACACACTGCATAAAGGTGACAAAAAGTGAAGTCAAAGTGAATATGCTGATACACGTGTTTTCCATGGACTTATCTGAAGAGCTCTCTACATTAAAATGTTTTCCCTGCAGTGTATTCTTGTTATCTGACACTGATGTTAGGTGTTTGTTTTTCCCAAATTTTGCTCACTAGTATCTAATGCTGTGTTTTCATTTCTTAGTGACCCTGATCTCATCTCCCGTCATTTTCTCAGCCATCTAAATGTTTCTACTCTCTTAATTACAGTGACATTGAACTGGTGGTGAAAAAATCTCTTCTTCTCACTACTTCTCCCACATTGCCTTTTTCTGTCTCAGAAATGTTAGTAATTTTTTTACACCTTCACCTTTCAGTGTTTTTTTAAACCAATCTATTTTACGCATTATACCTTTAACATATTTTTGTTGTTTATGGTAAACATTTCCTCTCCCTTTTTTCCAGCAGGCCTATGCTCCACCCCCTCATCCCATGGCTCCTCCCAGCCCCAGCACCAACAGCTGCAGCCAGGGAGGGGCGGAGCAGCTCAGTAAGACCAACCTTTATATCCGAGGCCTGCCACCTGGGACCACCGACCAGGATCTCATCAAACTCTGCCAACCGTAAGTACTGGGAATCAGTACTGGGAACCTGCTTACAGGTTTTGCAGAAGTTGCACTCTCACTGACTTAAGCTGTGTTTTTTTTTAAGTTGCATTGTTATGTGGCGTGCTTGATCATCTCACAGCTGTTTGTACATGGAGCACAATATTAGCTGTGAAAAAGGAATTGGCTTGAAACCATTTCTAAACTGATACATGTCAGTTACTTTGTTTCTCATCTGTTCTTGAATTTCTTTAGATTGCGGCATTATGTGTTGCTTTTTGAGATCTTTAAGCTTCATTTTCTCAGACAGCTTCGATTTACGTGATTTCTTAATTCAACAGGTCTGGCAGAAATCAACCATGGCTGTGACAAGTGAAATTGAACTCAACTTTCCAAAAAATGTGATTAATCACAGTTCATTCACGATTTAGCATTATTTTTTTTATGCAAAAATATCCGGAAGGGTGCAATTACTTTTTCACAGCACTGTACCTCATCACCTCACTCATGTTAATATTGCTAACAGAAATGTCATCCACACCAAATTATTTAATGTGGAAACATTATTTTTCCATACAAACCACATCCAAATATCCCATGTGAATATAAATGTTTTTAGAAGCCAATCATTCTAACATTTTTTACCTCTACTGGAAAGTTGATATTGTAGATCATCATTATGGGTGAAGTCAAACCCATTCTGAATATATACAGTAGAGGTACTAATTTAAGTTGTCATCTTTAAAAGCATTTAATGGAAACAATATATCAAGTTGAAAATGATGAAGATGTTGTAGAATGTAGAAGAAAAACTTTAATGTGCTTGTTCTGTAGTCCATAATAAGTCAAATCGGGAGATTTCTCTGACAAGATCATATTTCAGTAACTAACTGAGCTGACAGACTAGAGACAGAAGAGAAATTTTGTGTAAAGGATGTTGTACTTAGGCAAGATGGAAAAAATATTTTCATTTGGAAACAATGAAAAATTTCGAGTAGCTGTACCTCATGTGTATCAAACCAACAGCTAAATCCAATGCCACTTCACCTGGACACTAGTCATAGACCCTGTTTACATCTGGTTTTAAAATTTGTCTTTGGCAATCGGATCACAAGAAGTCAGCCCAGACACATCACATATATACACATATACATATATACATATCACATACAGTTGGACTGACAAGGTGCAGAGGTGCTGGCTGCAGGGACACGGGGTTTCATGCGGACCCATGTGGGAGTTCAGCATGCTCACACCAAAGCAACCACGATTTCATGCATTGATGACATAATGTTTTCGTCGTGGATGCATTGGCATTTACACTACAAAAGGTAGGTGGTCAAATGTGTTTCAGACCACCTCAGCAAATGGTTTGAGTGATCAGATCACAATGTGGGGTCACAGTCAGCTCGGCATCCCAGAACTGGCTCAGTTTTAATCTGTTTATGTACAGTAGATGGATAATCAATCCCTTGGTTAAGTAGACCAAACAACTACTATTGTAGTTGCACAAACATTGCTAATGTAGCTGCACTGATAGTAAATCAAAACTCTTAAATGCCAAACTGATCAAACTAAAAAGCTCACTTCATATAGGCAAGAAAAGGGGTTCATGTACAATGCCTTGCACACCCCATTAAACTGCTACCAACGTAGTGTATTTTAGATACACTCACCAAGGTACTCATAAAGCTCTGCCAAATGTTCTTGATAGAGAAAACACATACACACACACACACACACACCTGCTCAATAAGGCCTAATAAAGCTTAGATTGGACCACCTCCCTCAGGAATCACAGACCAAGACCTCATCAAGCTGTAACAGACGGTCACAAGGGCTTTCTTTCTCTCTGTGTCTCTGCCTCACACACAATCACACGCACATACTTAGACACACAAGCAGCTTTGTTTGGCTCCATTAGGCCTTTTCACTTCTAAAATGGTGAAAAGGGGGTCAAGATCATTAATGGAGACAAGATCAGCAGATTGTGAAATACAGGCCACAAGCAACTCTGTCTTGTTGCATAACCTTTTCTTGGCCATATTTCCAGAAATGTCCTGGTCAAATGTGGCCAATTATTCAATGATTCTTTGGAGACGGGAACATGCTGTCCAGTATATTTGGTAATGCTCCCAGTAGCCATGGCATAAGTCATGCATTTATTCTTGATACTGACCCATCAAAATTCCATTAGCCTGAGAGGCGGTCCGATAAGATTTGCAAAAGCACTCAGCATTTTGACATTGCATATCTCTCGCTTAGCTCTTGCATTTACCCAATTGTACAGAGCTGGACAGTTTCAATTTCATTTCTAATTCTGTATGATCTTGAATATTTTGAGCATAACAATTTGGAAGGGCAAACCATGTCAGAGCTTATGTAAAATACCCAGGGAGTGTGCCTGTTTGTGATTGTAGATTTGCATTCTAATATATAGCTTTTCTTCCTGTGTGTTATTGAAAGCTTCTGACTTTGTATGTTATTTCTTGGATCTGTCATGCTGTCTTTCTTCAGCTTTTTCCACAACTCCTCGCTCCCTTTTTTCTCCCATACTTCCCTCTGTGCGTATCGCCTGACTAAGAGCCCCCAAGGTTGCCTGAGGTGTGCTGTGCCAGTGAAAATCCAATGCCACTGAAACTTTAATTAGCCAGACTGTGTTTCAGTGGCAGGCAGGTGGCAGCATTCTAGAAAAGGTCATGCAACTGTTCTGCAGTCTGCAGCACCCTGGGTCCCCCTCTGGTTTTTTTCAAAATGCCCAATCTCCCTCTAGCACCTAGAGCCTCCTCTCCTGGCCCTGAGCCCATCGTCTCTCCCAGGAAGACTGTGTTAAACATAACACACTGACCGACTCAGCTAAATGCAGCACTTTTTAGGAAAATAAAAACTAGGGGAGTTTCAGTCACAAAAATGGTGTAGGCCTCTCTGCTCTATCAGGGCTTACTTTATGTAACCATGAGTGTTTGTTTTTGTGTGTGTGAGCACATACTCACAGAACTCTTTATAGGAGCTGGTAGTAAGACGAGTCAAAAGTGATTCTTGGGCCTGGGTTTGTTGTGTCCCACACATTAAAATGCAGACCTTTCCGCCCTGGTTCACCAGTATCTCAAAAGCAAACATGCTGCTGCCAAACTGATGCATTCTTGACAGCAGGCCATAATGTAGCTGCTGATTGGAGTCTGTTGTACACCACCTGAGAGTTGCCAAAATACTAAATGCTTTCCACCATGGTTTTAAACTCGTCCCTGTGAAATCTAATATTTTATTGCCAAGAACTTGTCAAACTTTGAGTAACCCTCATCAAGATTTCCCAACTTTTCTAGTGATGCTGATTTGTGTTAAAGTTATGTATCTACTGATGTCCACAGATGCGATGCCATGTTAATACAGACTGGTTAAGCTGATTTTGCCTTTAGCCATATACACTGAATGTGCTATTGTGTAGGTTACCAAGGCTAGATCTTTGTGACCAGACTTCCTTCAACATCTCTCAGTGGAAGCAAAAGTAAAAACTGAAAAATACCAAAGTTCTCACAGCGGTTGAAGTTACATGGAGTTATAAGTAATTAAATGGATTTGGGTAGGTGCTTAATCTCTTTTTTATTCAGCTGGCTGGATGGATGTTGGGTTCTCTACAACCATCAGCCTGATATATAGATGTCGAGACAAGGCCAAAGGAGTGGAATGGGGATTTGTTGGCTGAACACCCAGATAGTGAGAGACCTTCCTACTTGCCTGGCTGACTGTATGAGTGGATGAAGAGATGGATGGATGGAGGGGGGGATAGAACAGCCGTTAGTGTGAGAAAAAATCCTTGGCCTAGCCAGCCAGGTTGAGGCACTGGGCCATCCCTAAGCCGAACACCGACCTCAGCCAATCCAAAGATCAGTGCAGCCAATACAGGCCCCAAACACTTAAGGGCAAAGCCGACTTTCTAACCTGATTCACCAGGCAGTTATTAGGAAGCACTCACATTTTTCTTGTTTGCAATCCACCGCCCAGGAGAGGCATAGAGAGAGTGGAAGCAGGTTGTTGGATGGAAGACTGAAAGGAAGAAACAGACAGATTTCTTTTTTTTTCTTTATGAGGGCCCACACCTGGAATAACAGGGACAAACAGTTCACAGTTCATTTACTCTGCCAGCAGCTCAAAACCATAACTTAAACTGTCAAGAAAGCCCCCCCTTCTTCCTCTTTAAGCCTACCTCCTTCTCATTTGCTTCCTCTCTTCACCTCCTTCTCCTTCTGGTTGTCTTCACCCAATTTCAGTCATGCCTTAGCCACAGCTGTGCCCTCACTCGCACTGGCTTTACACTCCACGCCACAGTCTGATCAGACGAACAGAATGAGCCAAATCAAGAGCTAATCACCACCAATTGTCCAAATAACCTTTCCAGAGTGTGCTGAGGGAGGGTGGTGCAGGAGCTGGAGAGGAGGGGAGTGCCATGAAATATGCTAAGTAGAGGAGGTAAGGGAGAGAGAAGGGAGGGGTGACCCTGGGACCACCTGTTTTTATTGAGTGGAGGACCAGGCACTCAGCAGTGCCGCATTATCCCTAATGACTCTCCGAGGGCTAGTGTTGACATTAGCTTCCTAGCTATCAGAGCCAGGCTGTCCTGTGGCTCCCTTTCAAAGAAGTGACAGAGTGGAGCGGACGTGTAAGCAGAGGCGCTCCACTCCTTCATCAGCGTCCCAAATTTACCATCACTCCACCCCCATTACAACTACACTAGAGCCAACCAGACAGATTGGTACATATTATAAATGCATTAGGATATCTGTAAATATGTAGGCCAACAAAAAGTATACATTTGTATAACAAAAACCCAGGAATTAATGTCTTTCATTCTCTGAATCCTAATTTTTGCTTTACCTAGCTATCCGCCATCTTTCTGGAACACATCTTCTCCTCCCTACCACCAGTAATACACCCAACACCAGGCTATCAACAAAGTGAAGTTGTGCATCACTCAGGACATGAAGAGATACTGGTGCTTAACCTCTGGAAATTAGCAAGACAGCCACTGGAATGCCCAAACTGAAATACTCCTACAGCTACAGCTTCACGCTGAGTAGAAGCATCTGCTGTTCCTGGAACCAGAACCCTCCGTGCTTTCTTTCCCACATGTTAACGCCTCTCTCTCTTTCTCACTACCCCCCCCTTTCACTTGCCTCTCTCCACTTCTTTCTCTTTCACACTGTTACCCTCTGTTACACTTTCCTCTCTCCATGCTCCATCTCTCTTTTTCTCTCCCATCCTCTACCTCACATCCTTTCATCATGTTAATCTCTCAACTTCTCTACTCAAGTAGACCATAGTCATTTTATTGGATCAGCCAAACTGACTAAAATGGAACGCCTTTTTCTTCATCAAGCATAAATTTTAGAGTAAAGGTGAGCAGAGAAACGGATTTGGCCTTAGACAGTTTTTTTTATTATTTATCCCCCCATTACTGTATACATGACACGTAGTTTGCCTGTTTTGAAGCTGGAAAATGCTCTCTTCCACTTTTGCACTGCTGTTGACTCTGTTAACAATAGTGCTGTGACAATGATTTTCTTGAATGACATTCTTGGTTCATGCGACTCTTATTTATTGTGAAATTTAAACTTAAATTCACAAAATACTCACTTCTTATACAAAAATATATTTTTTGGTACATAGCTGCCTTTCACCTCACTAATAGCTTACCAATAACCATAGTAACCAATCCATCATCGAGTAACATGCTGTCTGTGCAGCAGTCTTCTGTGACACCCCACCCTCCACCACCACCACCCCCCACACACACAGACACACACCCCACTGAGCTTTGCATTTTATCTGACTCTAAGCATACAACAGAGGACAGTTCTTAAGCTCCAACAGAAGCAGCAGCAGAGTCTCTGGTATAAAAAGAATGATTGACATAAGGGACAAAACCTGAGATTTCTGGATGCTCTGGATTTAACTGTCTATCCTTACCACCTTCCTCTCTTGTCTGCTCTCTCTCCATTTCCCTCTGCTGGCTTTCTCTTTCGTTCACAGCAGTATCTAGAAAGCAGAAGTAGCACCCGCACAGATGAGATGGGTTCATTTGTGCGTGTCAGACAGTAGAGCATACCCTGTGAGTTTGACAGGTTGGACACTTCCAAACAAACAAGGGCTATTCAGCAAGTCTTTCTCTGAATAAGACCAGTGTGTGTTTGTGAGAAAAAGACATTATAACTATCTACACTCAGAACAACAGGCTAGTGCGTCTTGCTTTCACTTACCATTGCTCTTGTCTTTTCTTGATGCACACAACCAGTCTGTAATTTGCTTAACCAGTCTCATGTCGATGCACGTTTTAGGCATCATGTGTGCATGGTGAACATCTTTCCAGCACCTTCCTTTCAACCATTTTGCTCTACGTGACTTTATCCTAAAGTAAAAAAAAAAAAAATCCACCTAGCCACACGTCTAAAGCTCACTGTTAATCAGGTTCCTCAAAATTATTTTAAAACTTGCAGAAGTAATTCTTCTAAAATGTTTTACACATTAAGGTTATATACAGTATTCTGTGTGTGATCAGGTAGAGGAAGTGTGTAAAATTGATTCCATTTATCTTGAAACGTGGCAAACTTTTGTATTGATTTAAATTGATGTAATAATAAAAAAGAACAGGTAATTAACTATTCATGTTAAAGTTACACAGGAAGACATAAAGGGACTACATTTAATGGAATACAGATAAACCCGACCTATCAAACTGATTTAGTCACATTCAAAGTGACAAAGACGAAATTGTGGGAATAATTTCCCTAATGGAGGATCTATAGATACCTCAATTTTAAAACTTTCTTTTATTAAAAATCCCCTAATGTGAGGGTGAATTGTTTTAAAATTAACTCTAACATTGAAATCTAAAAACATGTTAAAACTTTTAAGTCACCTATTTTCCCTTAATAAATTGCCTGACTGGAGTCCAGTGGCTGTATTGCTGCTTGCAGCTATAATCCATTCCTATTATGTCGGAAGGTGGGGAAGTTTGAATGATTCTAATCAACCTGTCATCCATTTCACACTTGCCAGGTAAAATTACTTTTCTTGAAAATAAATTACATCAGTAGGGAAACAAGGAAAAATTTAATCAGAATAGTTGATGATAGCTAATGACCACAGAGTGATGCAGTGGCATTCCTTTTTGTAGGAAATGAATGGATTTCAGGCTTCAAGTTGATAGTTTTGTTTGTTTATGTAAAGGAGATAATATGTGATATGTTATGGTGCCCAAATGTTCTCCACTATTGGGAATGTGTTTTATCCCAAAAATGTGACATCATTTGTTGAAGTAGAAGAAAAAAAGAAAAGAAAGAACAACTACTGAAGACCGGTTCAAAGATGCTTTGTCACATTTAGAGATGTTAAACTCTGGAAATAACATTTTGCTGTAAATGTGCCAACAAAACATGGGGTAATGCCAGCACCTAAAAAAACATGATGAAATTATGCCAAGAAAAAGACACAAAAGCCAAACCTGGCATTATCCAATTTGTTGAAGTTTGAAGGTTTTTGGTTTATTGCTGCGCATCCTTGCCAGCACAGTGTTTTGATATTCACACTATGATACCAGAATTTAGACCCTTATCATACAACAATTGCAATAGCATTACATAGATCTTCACTGTAAAAATAAATATTTAAAAAGTTCATAGTAATTAAATTAACCAAGCCAGACATCTTCTAACTTTATTTGAACAAATAGGGTTTTCAGTTTAAATCAAATAATGAGAGGGTGGAGGTTTGACTTTGGACTCACTTTGCTAAAATCTGTCCCGATTGAGTTCCATGCCGGGATGCAGATAAAGGCCAGTACCACCAAACTGTCAGCTCAGAGGTCATAAGAAGAAGTCACTGATATCAACTAAGTGGTGGTGGACTGAACAGCTGCTCTATGTGTGTCCACCAGGACAATTTTGTCCCTGTTTGTTTCTCTCACATACTATATATTCATCTTTCTTTGTCTGTCTCTTTTCCTTTCCTTATCTTATCTATCCCATTCTTTGTTTCTTCTTTTTGCATCTTTTATTTTCATCAGATGTCTTAGTTTAGCTCCAATCCTTAGCTTTATGAAAGCTTTGTTTTATGCACTGCTCTTTCTGTCTGTGCTTTGCTTTCTCCAATGTCTACTGTCAAAATGCTCAAAGCTGTATCTCTTTTGTAGGTCCCACATTTTTATAATAAAAGTAGTCAGTGCATCATTTGGCTGGCTACTATTCCAACTACCCAAAAGCAGCAAAAAGACATTTCCAGTTCTATATCAGTACAATTATAATCTAAGAATATAAGTTACACAAGGTACTGATAGCTTGAGATTTACATTCACTTCAAGAAAAATAAAGTTTTTCTGTTGTGTCCCTGACACTGCTGTTAGTTCAGTGTATCTTTCTGGAAAATCTTAAAAACAATACAGTGCTGTGCTGTGAAAAAGTATTTGCCCCCTTTGTTATTTTAGATTTTTTTATACATTTGTCACACTGAAATGATTCAGATCATCAAACACATTTTACAAAAAGATAACATGAGTAAATACAAACATTTTTAGCTGTCTGACAAAGTGAAGCATGCTAAAAGATCTCAAAAAGCAACACATCATGAAACAAAGTAATTGACACTTATCAGTCTGGAGAGGGTAACAAAGCATTTTCTAAGGCTTTGGGGTTCCAGCGAACCACAGTGAGAGCCATTATACACAAATGATGAAAACTTGGAACAGGGGTGAACCTTCCCAGGACATACTAAAATTACTCCAAGAGCACAATGACAACTCATACAGGTCATAAAAGAACCCACAACAGCATCTGGAGAATTGCAGGCCTCACTTGCCTCTGTTAAGGACAGTGTTCATGATTCAACAATAAAAGAACATCTTGATTATCACCGAGACTTTTTTAAGGTGTGTGTCCCATTACATCTGGCATTTTTTGCATATTTATCACACATGCGTGATTCAGATCATCAAAAAAAAAAAAATTAATTAAACTTAATTTAATTTTAATATTTAACCCGAGTAAATACAATATCCTTTCAAATGATGATTTAATTTATTAAGGGAAAAAAGCTGTCCTGGCCCTATGTCAAAACTAAACCTAATAATTTGTTGTGCCACCTTGGTGGCAACAACTGCAATGAAGCATTTGCGGTAACTGGCAATGAGTCTTTCACATCGCTGTGATGTTTTGGCCCACTCTTTGCAGAAGAGCAACAATGTAACTATAGCACATTTTTTATAGCACCGTTTTCAATTAAAAAAAAGCTTATGAAAACTCTCTGTTTTCTTAACAGAGCACATAGTAAGTCTGGATGAATAGAACTCCTATAGCTGAACATTTTCTTTTTCAGCTACAGTATCTACATTCTGTTAATTATTTTACTAAAGGCCTACAAGGCGTAATAAATTCAAGTCATTGTTTTCTATAGTGTGCCTTTTGCACCTGCTCCATCCTCCTGCACAGGTGCACCAAAGGTGCTGAACAGGCTTGAAGCTGGCCTTTCTGCATATGTTTCATTCTTTATGCTTCTTTTCTTTATTCTTTATTCATGTCATCAAAGAGTGGGAACCAGTTTGCTCCAGTGTTTTATATAATAGTCTATATTCAAGTTTTCTTCTGCAGATATACTTCATCAAGCATACTGTATGTAAGTGGTATTGGAGAAAAGACAAAGTGGTGGTAAATTCTTGTTCATGTTTCATCAGCTTATTCTTCAAGGCATTGCTGAGACTTAGTGTGACACACACACACACACACTGACAGACCTTTGGAGAATGTGTCCAGAGGCTATGGGCCACTTGGGTGGTCCATCTATGCTTTTCTTCACTGTGTACCAGCAACACCACAGTGACGTGATGTGGTTCTGACCAGCTCTCTCACTGCCCAGCCCACATACAGCATAGAGACACTTCACTTTCCCAGCTCTGAAGACGGGAATGGAATACGCCAGCAAGGGAGCAAGAAAAGAAACAAATGCTGCTCAGGGTTGTTACTCGTGCGCATGCAGCTGCCCTCTTAAAAACATAGTTGAGCTTTTGGCTCAGCCTCAATTTTATTGCATTTCAGTGCCCAGACAGATGTCAAATGAATGACATGTTTTACATCCACCACAATTTGTACATTTTCATCAGTCTAAAATAGCTCATGAAGCCTTTTTTTTATAGACGATTTCATTTCTGGCGTCTTCTTTTCTTAGGGTTGATCCAATATTGCATCAGAATGACTGCCATGGGATTTCTATTAGGAGGGAGGAGGGAAAAGAAACAAAAGGAGAGAAATGAAGGATACACTGTAGGAAAGAGAGATGAAGAGGATGGTAGAGGGACATTAACAGAGAAAGGGGAATAAAGAGAGCAAGAGAGTGGAGGAGATTTGTGATGGGGGGGCGGGTATGGGGGGGCGGGGGCAGTGGAGTCAGAGATAAGAGGCTGTGAGAGTGATTGAAATAGGATTAGTGGAGACAGGCTCTGCATCCAAGCCACAGCATCACAGTGTTAAACCTGCGCTTCACAGGGACTGCCTCTGTCACATCAAAGCTTCCCCAGGCCTGCCTGGCAGAGAGGCGAAGGAGCCGCCGGCAGGGTCATCCACAGCCACACACACACACACATATGAACATGAACATGCTGATCACATCCTCCACCCGTCTCCAATATGTCTCCATTATAAGCACTGAGCTGGCTCCTTCCACCTTACCTTTTTCATCTTGCTGCAGTGTCTTTGTGGTGTGCATTTGGACCATGAATAGGATGCATTGATGAGCCATCTTTAACATTTAATGAGGCCAGCAGTGATGAGTTGGCATTGGAAAGCTACTGTCTCCTGCTTCCCCAGAGTCTAAACAAAGTTTTAATGAGAACTTTCCCCCAATATGTGCCAAAGCACTGAGCTTTTTAACTGCTTCGCAGACTTCGCATATAGTATTTTTTTACTTAAGTACTGAAGCAGGGCAGACACCTGTGTGCAAACAGATACTGTACATACAGGATCAAGCACATTAGCTAGCTCAGTAGCTTTCATATAGAGCCATCCATCTATCCATTCTTTATCTTCTGCTTATCTGAATTGGGTCACCATGGCAGTGGGTTCAGTAAGGTGGTCCAGATGTCCCTCTCCCAAGCAAGATTTTCCAGCTACTTCAGATGGGATCCTCAGGTTTTCCCAGAGAAGATGAGATATGTAGTGCTTTCAGTGTGTTCTGGTTATACCCAGGTCCCTTCTGCCAGTAGGACATGCCCAGAAAACCTCTACTGGTAAGCACCCAGGGGGCATCATGATGATACTCAAACCACCTCAAGTACCTCAACATGAAGGAGCTGTGGTATAACTCTGAGCTCACTCCAGTGTCCAAAACTCTGTACCTTATCTCTAAAACTGAGCCTGTACACCCTTTACCGGAAACTCTTTTTGGCTGCTTGTATTCATGACCTCTTTCTTTCAATCACTACCCAAAGCTCACGACCATTGGTGATGCTTGGAATGTAGACTGACTGGTAAATTGAAAGATTTTCCATGCAGCTCAGCTCCCTTTTCATCACAATTGTCTGGTACAGCATCTATATTACTTCTGATACTCCACCAATCCACCTGTCAATCTCACGCTCCATTTTACCCTCACTAATGTAAAAGACCTTGAGATACTTGAACTTCTTCACTTGGGGCTGCAACTCATTCCCAATTCAAAGGAAGCAATCCATCATTTTCTGGCAGTAAACTGTGGCCTCGGACTTAGAGGTGCTGACTCTCATCGCAGCTACTTCACATGCAGTTGCAGACTGCCCCAGTGCACGCTGAAGGTCATGGTCTCATGGATTCAATAGGACCACATCATCTGGAAAAAGCAGAGGAATTATTCTGAGGTCTCCAATCTCCAAACCAGACACTTCCCTTGCCCCAGCTGTGTCTTGAAATCCTGTCCATGAAAACAAAATCCAACATCTCCAAGAGGGCTGGATACTCTGAACTGATGTTCGGCACATAAGCACAAACAGCAGCCACAACCTTCCTCCCAGTGACCGTCAGCCTCATAGGTGCAACCCTCTCATTGCCCAGGCAGAACTCACAGAACACATCAGTGCTCAGCAGGGGGCTTGTTAGTATCTCCACAATCCTGAACCTTCTCACACTGGGCAACTCATGAGAAGAATACAGTCTAGCCCCTCTCTGAGAGTTTGGTTTCAGAGCCACCAAAATGCACGTGGAGGTGAGTCCCACTATATCGACTTTGTAAGCGCTCCACCTCCCACTCAATGCTCCTTCCCCTCCAGAGAGGTGACATTCCTGTCTGGCATTCTTAGAACCAGCCTACAAAGACAGGGATCAGTCGGCCCAGGTCCCCAACTTTGGCTGTTGGCTGGCTTGCAATGCACCTGACCCTGATTCCTATCTTTGCAGGTGGTTCAGGCTGTGTTCGACCTGGCCGCAAGGGCCAAGACCAGCCACAAAAAGCTCATTGGCGAGCTCCGCTCTCAGGTCTTGCTCTGGTAAAGTATTCCGGTTTCCCTAATTTGGGCAAGGTGATGCATTAAAAGAACCATCCCATCAAGGTTTCCTTGAATTCTCTGGTACCTCCCCTGGGTCCAATTTGCTTTGGAAGATCCCAGAATCACGGGACACACAAACCCCTCCACCCTATTAAGATGATGATCCTCAAAGGGGTGCATAGCAAATAATCATAACAATACTGTGATATAAGATTCCATATTATCTCTGATTCATTTACCACGTTACTGACCTAAATCTTAAATCTTGTCTTTTCTTTGTGTTTAAGACTGCATTATAGTTCATTTAATTTTCTAATGCTAGTGTTCTAGCTCAGTGAAATGAGAAATGAGACATTTATGCTCAGTTGTTATATTGACATTACTGTTCATTTTACAAACATGTTCACTGCATTTTCTATTATTATATATTTAATATGTTCAAATGTACCATTTTTTGAGTGATAAGAAATGTTCATTTCTTCCCATGTCTTTTTTTTATTAACAAGTACTTTTATAGTTTAATTTCCAAAAAAGTATACTAAACCTCTACATGTACCACAGTTTAATATCTTTATCTTACTTCTTACTTGTAAGTTTCTCTGCAGTTAATATCTAAACAAACAACTATTGTTGCTAACCCTGCTCTGCATGTTCTTTAATCAAATGAACACTCACTGTTCCATGTTCATCTTGTGTACTTATGCTTCAGAGTGTCTCAGTGTGATCAAACATTGCACGTTAGTCCTGTTGCAGTAGATTATGGATCCCTATAGCTAAAATGGCCTGTTTATCTGCTGAAGAGAGACAATTCACTGATTGGTGAGTGCTGTCTCTGTGTGTTCATATTTGTGTGTGTGCGTGTGTGTGTACACATGCGGTATCTGTATTTGTGTGTGCGAGCTGGTAGTTTTCCTCTCAGAGCTCATCAGTTCATATCCACCACCCACCCCACCGCAGCATGCAGTAAATAGAGTCTCCGCCACTCGTTGAGAAATGGCACAATTATCTCGTGCTGGTGAAATATGGGGCCGGGATGCACCACTGCTTCTTCCCTACAGAATGTGTGCTTATTGTGGGTGTGGGTGTGTGTGAGCCACTGTCTTTCCTCTGCTCACTCATTGTGATGTTCATTCAACACACAAGGAATAGTTCTCGCTTATGGATTTATACACAGACAGGTATACATATCACATACATAGGTTTAAGTGTACAATCAAAAGCACATCTGCACACACACTCACACAAACACAAAGTATACATACAGGATTTTCACTATCTATACATGCAGATTGGCACTCACACTCAGACTGTACTTACAGCGCTACTGTGCTTCTCACCCTTCACACAATGCAGCATGTTGCAGTTTTAGCTGAGACAAGCAAATAGAATCACTCACTGTCTGTCAGTAAGGTCAGTTTTGCAGTTTCAAAATATTTATAGTAACCCGCTGTGCATACAGTACTGTGAAATAAAAAAGTGTAATACATTTCAGTTTTGCAGGCGACATGTTGGTTATGTTTTACTCCCTTGGCAATTTTATTTTTTGTATTTGGTTTCACAAGGCCAAACACTGCACCTTGCACATTGTATGGTTCGTATGAACAAAATTTATAACAAATGTGAGTATTGTAAGCTCACTTTTGAACATGTTACATCTTTTGACTCACTAGTGCAAGACTGCTTATTTTTCATTGTGTAGTTTTTAGAGGTGGGGAGTTAATCTGAATTTAATAAATGGTGCTGTATACTAATATAACAACTTCACTTTTAAGACTGTCCACTGTGCATGCATGCTTTTAGACCTTTTGAAAATGTTCAGTGACTCTCTCAAATGTCAGAGGGTTGCACATTTATTTGAAGTCAGCCATACACATAATGTTATTAACCTCAAGTGATTTCTCTTTCCAGTGGCTTTTGACATTTGTGCTACTTTTCAAATCGCTAGTTGCAACTAAATGGCAGAGTATGGAAAATACAACATCTCCTTTAACCACGGAATGGCAGCCTGAGTAAACTGCCCCATTAGTCAAAAGACATCTACTGCAGGTCATTCTGAGTCAAAAATTCTAAATGTAATTTCTCTGTCTTTACAGGTATGGAAAAATAGTGTCAACCAAGGCCATTCTGGATAAGAACACCAACCAGTGCAAAGGTAAGTCATCAGTTTGTGCATCTCATAAATGCATTTCTCCAGCTATCACTCTTTAGATTGTTTCTTGTCATGGGAACACCAATCCAAGTTGTCTTGTAAATTTAGACATCAGTCGAGGATACCCTGTGCCGTAAATCAGTTTTGTAGTGAGTACCTGGCTTAACACTGCAGGAAGGCTTCAGAAACACAGCTTGCGCTGCCCTGTAGTATCTCCTCTTCAATTTCCTGTTTTGTAATATGAAAGGAAATCTTTTTTGAAAATGTCTTTCTGTAAAGAGTTCATTAGTGCCTGAACACTGAACGTTAACAATAAGAACACAATAATTATTAGCTCATTTAAAATGCACACACTACACTCATTTACGCGATTGAATATACACGCACAGTGGACCAATTAACCAGTTAACAAACTCATTGGGATTAGATTAACTTTATTTACTATCATTGCCACACTCACTTTGCTTTAGTTTCAGAACCACCGTCACCAGACACCTGCATAGCTGTGATACATTTCATACACTTATATATTTTTAAATTTCATTAATTGGTAGTGATCAAAACCAGCTTAAAAAGAGGGTGAAAAAGAGAGAGTAAGGAATAGAACAGAGCAATAGAGAAATTGGAAAAAAAGAATGGTGTGCTACTTGTGTCAAGGTGTGTGGCAGCACTGTTTAAGAGCTATTGAACTTCCATCAATACTTTTAATTGCTTTTCGTGGTTTCCTGGGCTATGTAGTGTGACCTTTCAAGGTGAAGCTGCCTTCTTAACCCTGAGTTTATCCTGCCAGGCACTTACTGGGTCAAAATGTTGAGGAAAAGAACCTCTGCCTTTCAGAGGTTTGAAAAAAGGCTGGTAATCTTGACCAGTCATTTCTTGTGAGTCCTGCAGGCTATTAAAAACAACACTGGATGCATGTTAGTAGGAAGAATGGAGGAGGAGAAAGTCGAAGGAGGTTAGGCAAATTGAGACTGGAAAAAGTGGCCAACCTCTTTCATTTTCTGTGATGGAATAAATAGACTGTGCTCAATCACAGGTTATCCCTTTCAGTGTCCAGCTGACCTGAGTTATGCACAGCACAAAAAAATCATCTCAGCTAAGCACTGTGTTGTGTGGGAGACTTTGTTTCCCAATAAGTCACCCTCCTGGAATGCAGTGCTGCTGAGATGCCAAGCAGCAAATATAAGCAGACGTATTTTATGAGTGAAAAGGATGGGTCCTGCTCTGCACCCTTTCAGAGAAAAAGGTGGACAGAGAGAAGGACAAGGGCTGAGTAACCTTGAGAAGAAAATTACAGTTCTTTAGTGTTTGAAAGACAAGTTAGGGAGAAGAGAAACTGCACAAAGACATATTTTATTTCACTACAACACCACATCTCTCCACATATGGATTTCACTATCTCCTTGAAGGTGAGCATGCATCAAAACATAAACAAGCCAAGCAGGTGTATTGAAGCCTGATGGGCTGGCATGCATCCGCACTCCTGGTAACAAAGTGAAATCGGCACATCGCACTGATCCAGTCACGCATTGTTTCCAGTCATCTGAACCCCTGACCCTGACACTTGTTTAAATGTCACAGCGCCAGCTTATCACTGCTGTGCCACCATCACACAGCAAGCATCCCTTTCCTCTGTCTCTTCTCCTTCACCACCTCCTCTCCTCCCCCCTTGTGTTATTTGTGTTTAGTTCAGCCCAGTGAGCGCACTGCCAAAACAATGTGAGAAAAATGGGATTGAGAAGAGGTCAGAACCAGTCATCTCTGAGAGAGAGCTAGCAAAGGAGATAGATTGACAATCAGCCTGTAGAAAATAAATAGGCTAACATAGCTCACAGTCACTGATGAATTACTTGTAACTTTCTATCCTGTTTTTTTTTTCCTACATTTTGTTTTCATTAATTCAAATCTGTTGATTTTGCTTGGCTTCAGATCTGTTTTCAAGTCAATTTTAATAAATTTTAATAATTATACTGTACTGTATGATGACCCTGCAAAAAGACATTATTTCATTTTACACAGCAACAAGAGAAAGAAAAGCAGTATGTCACACTTTTTAATGAACCATTTCAGTTTGTGCAGTTTTGTTAAACCACAGAGTTTAAATATATTTATATTTCCTATGTTTCCATAACTGGTAGCCTTAGTGTGCCCACAGCTGCAGCACCAATGTATCAGCACTTTTTCTTTAAGACACATTTAAAATGTCATTGTTTTACATTAAGATTATACCATAGACGTTCACATTCAGACCCATTTGTTACATCTCCGTCAAAACACAGTATATTTTGTGTTTGGTTGTTTACTGTACCACACAAAACATACCGTGGTTTTCCAAATGTTATTGAGGATACTCATGCCTTCCTATGAATTCAGCATGTAAATGTATTACATTAAGTTGTCTCTCTCTTTAGACTATATAAAAACATTTATTCAGAAACTGCTGTTCAGTCTGCCTGTTTGTTTCTTGCTTCTTAGTGCATCTTAGGCCTACTCCATGTTTCTTGGCATCCTATGTTATACTGTAGTAATGATGCTGCTGATTCTGGGGCAGAGTGGCAGAATAAAATGAGAGACTATTGTAGGTGCATCTAATAAATCTACAACATGTCTGAAAGGGATCCTCCTGGATACACCAAGTATTTGCATTACAGAGTCTGTATAGGTCTGTAACAGGAAACTAGCCCTGTAACATCAGCATTCATGAGCAGTGCATCACTTGGGTTAGGGATAGGGTTAATCCTTTTTTTATGTTTAGTACACTACAGCAAAATTTAATGTAACTTAGCCCATGATTTGTTATGTTCTTATCTGTTGCATAAAAAATCTGCATAATAAATTGTGGCAAGGTACTGGAGAGAATAATGTGTGTAAAATGAAAATTGTAGTAGTTTTGGTCTTTCTAGCTAGTAGAACTGATATAACATTTTGCTGAAAGGTGGCAGTAAGTGTTGTTTGATGACTATATTTTAAAATGCACCATTTGCCCTCAGTAGACAAATGTGTGCTGTAGTGTTGTAAAGCTCAGTTTGAAGCACCACATCACAAAAACTACACACTAAGACCATGTAATACACCTCACCCACACAGTCAAGCACAAAGGGCACACTCACACACACACAAAGACTAATCATCCCCCCGCATTCACACCCCATCCATCTGCCTGAGGTGTGCTAGGCTCTTGCAGCAGCAGTGGTCATGCAACAGATCTATCAATCCTCTTCCTAACATCACAGCATGTGTGCCTGCCTGTCTGCCTATTCTGGCTGCTCTCCTCCATCACTGCACCACGCAGGCCTTTCTGTGAGCCTCTATCTTTCCGGCGCTGATTCACTCCCTTGCTCCCTACCTTACTCTATGACACACACACATACAAACTTCAAGGCACGCACACACATTCCTACTTTGCAAGAGTTCACAACAGATGCATATAAACTGTGCATGCCAATAAATACACTCACACATGCTTTGGATGTAGCCCAGTTCAGAGAGCAATGGGAACAGGAGGTTGTGAAAGGGCTTTAGGGCTGTCAAGCTCTGTAGGTAAGAGGAGGCATTCATCTCTCTCACTCCCATGCTCCTCCGCACTCTCACATTGCTTCTCCCGCTCTCTTTTTCTCTGTTTTTTTCTCTCTCATATTCTATCTATACATCTGTCTCTGCACTTTCACATTTACTGTAGAAATACAGCAGAGATTTGGGGTTTGCATCACAGACAGAGTAGGGGATTGAGGATGGCAGAGGGAGAGAGAAAAGGAATAGATTGCAAGAACCCAAAACCGCTTATTTGCCATCCATGCCCACAAGGGCCTCTTAAAAGGCAGCAGCAGCATTTGAAATAAAGCAGGGCTGACCGAATGGAGACATTTTATTTTTCCTGCCAGAGCCCGGAGGCAGAGGAAATGACCTCAGCCCTTTAAAGGACCTCCGTTTCCTCCTCCGCCTCTGGGAGATAAGGCTGTGCCGAGATTCACCAGTCTGACTGGCTCTTTGCCGCGACGGCCCACTGCACTGAATTGTGGGAGATAGATGAGATGAGAAGATAGTCTCTTGTGGTTGTGTGTTCGGCAGTTTGTTGTTGTTCATTTTTTTGCCCTATAACTTGCCATCCATTTTGTATGAGGACGCTAAAAAGGGCATTACATAAACTTGCATCTTGAAAGAATTACTGTTGCCTTTACTCTATTATGTGGGTGACTTGATGTAAAACATGCAAACTTCCTTTTTTGACCTTATACAGCAGAATAGCTTTAAATAGAGCTCCTTAAACCTGGATAGACTGAACCCAGAATACAGAATCAATTTTGCTGGGCTGCGCATTCAGGCTCTGTATGGTGCAATTTTAAAAGCCTGTCAGGAGCTTGACCATTACAATCTGAAGCATCCCTTGCCCTTACCACTGGATAAGCCTAATGGGGAAATATAGGCAATGTTACATTCTATAAAAACAGATTTATTGCTGCATCAGTGCCTGAGTGGAGTATTGCGTGACGTCAAGCATAAGGGCAATTGATGAATGAGGTGAGGCTTTCCAAAAAGGCCTGTTTTTCATTGTCATGTGAATGTTTATCTGTGTATTTGGGCTAGGGTTGGGAAGGAGGGGGAAAGGAAAGGCAGAGAGTGCTTTTTGCATTCGTTATTGGTTTCTCATTAGAAGGCCGAGATATAAACATTTGTCTATGTTGTACACGATACCGGTGCAATTAAGGATTCTCTTTGCCGCCCCCTCTGCCCTTTGAAAGTGAATTATGTGCAGATGAGAATCTCGACTGAAGTGTGGCCAACAGCGGACCTTTTCCAAATGCCTCTGTTACCTCAAAGCTGTTCCAGAAAGAGGCAAGATTGGCTGGAGAGAGGGAGAGAAAGTATGAGCCGTTTCCTGCTTGCATTGCTTATTAATGACTCTAATTAGCAATAGCTGAGGGATAATCACATTGATTTCGACAGATCCAGCATGCAGAACCTCACTGGATAACACCCGCAGCCTTTGTTAGCACTCCCCAATCACATGTACACACAAACACACACAAAAAACCCTTTTCTCTCCTTTATTCCCCCCACCCTCATCTGATGTCCCTCTCAATATCCATTTCAGTAAGTTCCAACTTGGCTCTTCACCAAGCAGGGGTCTGATTGGCCAAGTCTGACGTAAATAGAAGCAGGCGGGCCATCAGCACTGCATTCCTTGAGCTCTGACCTTTTGTACCCCCTTCACTTCCTGTTCTGTTTTTGCATGCAGTGTGGTCGTTGTCTCCACGTATGTGTGTGTATTTATAATGCTTGTGTGTGTGCTGTGGAGATCGTGGTGAGGTGAGATCCAGGAGCTGCAGAATTAAATATCAAAATATACAAGTGTTGTCCAAAAGTATTTATGCACAGAGATTTATTGCAAATTTGGGGAATTTGCTTATTGCTTGGTTATTATGTACTGCCTATTTCCTGGATCCAAACAAAAACTGAAAAATCTGTAGTAAATTTTAACAAAACGCAAACAGGCTTTTGGCAATCTTTGTTGCAGATTTTTGTCATAACTGTGGCTTTTTTCCTCTAGTCATTGACTGGGCCCTGGTCTCCCTTCCTTGTCTTGCCTGTTGACAAATGCCTCAAAGGCCACTGTTCGAAGATGTGCCTCCAGGGCTGTATCTTCAGTCATCTCTTATGCCAGAACGTGGATAGCAGGGGAACCACAATGAGAGATACACTGTAGCCTTCCACTGACCTACCAAAGCCCTGGTCCCTTGAATATCCCCTGACTAATGATCATACCCTTGATTAGTTAAGGAAGGCATAAATCATAACTGCAATAAGGAGGAAGGCTAGCTGGGGGTGGCCAGGCCGTTCCTCATGACTGGATAACAGATGTGAGACAAAAGAAATAGACTGCACGGTTGTTTGAAGGAGTGGGACACTTTGTCTTTGTCTGGACTTCAATGTTTTCTGTACCTTGAGGTTTTCTCCAGGTTCTGAGGGTACTTGATTTTCATTGATCCAGCTTTGTATAAATATTTAGCCTGTCCTCTTGTCTCACTGCTGGTGCTTTCAGGCCTTGTGCCTGACATGATTACATTGCTTATTACGAAGTACTGCTCAAATGGGGATATTGTGGTCGTGCACAAGATGGCACCTGGCATGAATACTAAAATGAGTAATCTTCAGGTTTAGCTGGAATGAAAAGAGAGCAGGTATTTTGATTTCTTTTTATTCTATAGGTGACGTGAAAGAAAAGTGAAAGGGAAAGACTGCACCTGCTCTTTGTGTTAAAATGTGCTTGTGGCATTTTCACATCAGCAGGTACCATAATGAGCAGCTATTCAAGGTTGTTTGACATTCTAACCTGTTTGTGCCCGTGTGTGTGTGTGTGTGTGTGTGTGTGTGGCACATTTATTGCTATGAAATATATCATGACAACATGTGGTTGTGTGAGTACTGCCGCGTGTGTATATGCTGGCATTTACCAGCTTGTACACTCTTCATGTGTTAGTGCTTAGCTGTGTAAGTGCATGTGTATGAATATACCATGCATGCTGTTTTGAATACAGTTCGTGTGGGTGTTCTGTAAAGCCACTCAGTTTTTTGTTTTGTTCTTTGCCACGGGTCTCATTTTAACAACCTCTTGACAAGTAATTATCACCTTTCTTGAACCTTTCTTGAGTACTCTTTACATGTTGTACCAAACACATCAGGTTTTGCGATTAAGCTAGCAAGCTGATAAAGCTACCAGGGAGCTGAGCAGTGATGCTATTTAAAGACCCGAATGAAGACCATGTCTAATTTTTTTCACAAAGCGTTTTTTCCAATTTAAATTAATGAATTGCATCAATAAGTAGATATCCTTTACATTTGTGAATACTTAAATAGTTCAATATTTTTCAATACCGCTTAAATACTAGATACTAGGAGTATCTTCTTAAACCAGTACTCTTAAACGAGACTCCATTTGTCTTCATAGAAGTTTTTAGGATGGATTTTAACACCACTACAGGCCTTTCCTCTACTACAGATGCATATTTTAAATAGTGTCTTAACTGTCATGCTGAATTTAGAGCTGCCAATGTAATAGAAGCCATATGGCGCTATTCTGTAGCTAATGAGTGTGAATAGATATGAATTAATGAAGGAACAAAAGAGTAGAAAAAGAAGAAAAATTATGAAGGGAAAAATGGAGATGAAAGAAATGCTGAGATAGGGAGGAAATGATTACTGTGAACCCATATGTTAAACTACTTTAATATTTGAAATGTAAATCTCACATAATACTATATCACATTTGCTCCTTGCTTCAGTGTCACCAAAATAACTACACTTTGACCATTTCTACAGTGTGATTTGGCTGTAATTAATATATATATATATGAGGAGATGTGTCGGTAGTGTCAGGTGTGCATGAATGTTGAGCAGTTTCATCATCAGTGTTTATCCAGTCTTTTTGCAACTGTGTGCATTATTCTTTAGGTGCATTGCTGCTGTGAAAACCATCTGTAATATCTGCACAGATACTGGATTAGGAATTCCTTTTTTCAACCTCCTGTTCAGTTTGTCTTCGGCACAATGAGCTGCCAGTGGCCCTGTTGGCCCTAAGCCCTGGCACTGTGCCCTCTGCAGATCCCAACTGCAGCTCTCTGACAAGGACACTCCTACACCTGTGAGAGCAGATGACAAGGAATACAATACAGCCAATAGGCTGGCTGCTTCAGCCCAAGACGAATGCCTTAGCTATAAATCCATGTTACAAGGTTGATAAGTTAATTGCCTGTACTGCTATCTTCTCACCAGTGTCTAATATGAAGAACTTCTGTGAGAGTTACTTTACAACAAATGGGTATTGTCTCTGAGTGTAAGGCAGGCAGGACAGTGACACTTGCAGTGTACTTCTGTGGTTGCATAAAACATTAAAAGTATTTCATGCATATGTTTATGCATTTTCTCTCCTGTCCCTCAGGTTCACTTGTGCAGAAAAACTGTGGATTTGTTGTTGCTGTTCAGTGGTTTATTTTATATTATTTTAAATCTAGATGAGGCTGTAGTATTATTGGGGAAGTGTTGCCCCATGACTCCTCTGCGGAGCACATGCTCTGACTTTATTGATGTGGTCAGGGGTACCTAGCCCAAAGCTATTTTACTACACAAAGTTTAAAAAACGCACACTGCAGATGTTTCTATGTAGGATAAGATTGACAGATAGATTTAAGGACCATCTCGTTGACTCACAAACCCACACATATACACACAAACAAGGAAGTTGGAGGACACACACAAGCATTTGTACACACGCATTCAACAAACATACAAGCACAGAGACACGCATTCACACACACACTACCGTACCACATGGTTTAGTGGAGGGTAGCCACAAAATATACCATCACTCAGCTGCTGGTGGGGCAGGATAAATGGAGGAGGACAGAGGAATGCAGTCCCACTGACTGTATTGTCCTTTGGGTTTGGAGTGTGACCAAGGCGGTCTTGGCTTGGCCACATTTAGTCATGGATGCCATGTCGCTATTTAAAACCCCCATGCTCTCGCTGAGTGTTTGCTCTTCTCACCACAACCTCTCAAAACCACTACCTACCCTCCCTGCAGCACAAGGACTGGTGAAAACCCCCAAACTGAATAAAGACGTCTATAAATGTACAAGCGATAAAATATTTCAACAGCTTCCATTCATTCGTTTAGTGTACAATATGTAGATTTTTTATTCTGAATTGTTTGTGTGAAGATGTTACACAAACAAAACTCATTTCTGAGTAACTGTGTCATAACAAGATACTTTTGTTATCAAATCGTATGTCAGTTTGTAGCACAAATCAGCAAGTAAAATACATTTCAGAAAATAAAGAAAAAAATAGTAATTCCATTTCCAGGGTCCTAGGTGACTAATTCAAACTGTATTGACAGCATTTGAAAATGTAAATATATTTAGAGATACCTGGAGCGCCAAAGCAGAGCAAGGTCAAAACAACGCACATACGGTAGGATGGAACATGATGCAGTACTACAGTACAGCTGTACGATGAATCATAAGAATCACATTACAGGCATTGTTATGCATATTTTCCCATGGAGTAGCCTATCTATTTCCTCCATTAACCATAATTACTTTTATACATGCAAAGTACGAGTTATTAACATACGTGTAACTACAGTGATTAATTACCCATGTGCAACAGCAGCTTCAAAACTCTTCTTGATGACTCACAAGGACATAAACAATTACACTGTTTGCCCTGTACACCATTGTAATGCTCAGTGACTTGTCGTTGATTCATTATTCATACTTAGGGCATTATTATTCCATTGTATGCAGTGCAAAATGGGATCATTAGCGCTGAATATGAGAATGTGAAAAATGGAAATATTGGGGAAATGGTGGTGGATATAGTGGGTAGGAAACCCAAACAATCCTGACTATTAGCAGATAAAGAATGGTAATTTCCCCAGAAGTAATTAGGATTAGCATAATTTAATGGTGAATGCATGAATGATGTATGGATGATTGATATGTTGATACATGCACTGTAATGAGTCCTTTATCTCCACTCTCCAATGAAGACTTTTGTGTGGAGTGTAGCCCGAGGTGGCATTACTGTAGTTCTAGACCTTCATCGAGGGACTATGTTAGGTAGTACACTGCCTCATACACACCCATTCATACAGGCACAGTCAATGAGGAGAATGAGACTAGAAGTAGCGGTAGCATAATGTAGCACCATCCTGTAGTAACTGATTGAAGATGGTCCTTTAATCTTGACAGGCTCCCTGTTAGAGCCAGACCAGGAAATATGATATGGCAGCTCATGTTCTCTTTATTCCTCTCAGAGAGACAGTCTGTGTGTCTGTACATTCAGTGTGTGAGTGTCATCTTCTCGGTGTGCTTGGGAGGATATACAGTATGTGTGCTTCTGAAACTCTGTGTGTGCATGTGATTATTAGTGTGCAGCTGCACAGTATTATCAGCAGCTACGCATGTAGTCAGTCACTTGGAACTGCTTTTAAGTGACAGCTATTGATTGGATGTTTGTGTTGTTGCAGAAGCTTCAAAGCAGCACCTTGCCCTTTGTATCCCACTTGAGATAGTAACTCTAGAGTACCCGCAATGAATACAGTTGCAGTACAGCATGTACTTAGCTTCAGAAACACATTCTTCAAGCAACATCTGTGTGTAGGTGTGTATTTGATGTTTAAGTGAGTGACATGTCATCTTTTAAATTGAGTGTAACATTTTTTCTTGACCCTGCTGCTTTTTCCTCTGCTCAGTGACTAAGTATACAAATGTAGTCATAAATGGCCACCTTCGAAAAAGACATTTCCTCATTTCCACCTCTGATGGTATTTCGCCATGTTGACAGTTTTAATTTCGTTTGGCCAGATAACAATATACAGTACTGTATATGTCTATCCACTCTGATACAGTGGAAAAGAAAGGAATTGTATGTGACTCACTGAAAATTTAATTTTTAAGAATCCAACAGCAGAAATATAAGAATGACAATTTTGCCCAGGTAGCAAATATTATTTTGACCAATGTAATAGCTCATCAGTTTAAGTGTCTGTTTATGTAAGTTTTGATTCAAATCAAAATCAGATTTCCACTCCTGTGGTTTTGGCTCTAACCCCATGGAGAAACACAGGGTAGGGGTTGATAATATAAAAAGTGGCATCTAGTGTAGATCTAATGTTAGGGTAAATATTGTCCAATTTCCAAGCCTAAATGTAAATTTAAATAATATTAACGTAATCTACTTTAATTAATTGATTTCTTCACATTTTAAATCTTCAACTAATTAAACAGGTACAAATAAATACACATATGCATAAACAGACTTTTTTTTTGTAACCTCTGCAAGCATTCTGCTTGACAAAGGCACATTTAGAGACTTGACATGTCTCCATGTCTCTCAGTTAGTATATTCTTTTTCAACAAAACATATTTAACAGTTTTTTCCTCTGGCTACAGATTAAACATTCCACTTTACAGCATCAGTATGTATAAATCAGCTACAATAACTGCACAGGGGAAAAGCAAACTGTATCTGTTACTGACGCCAGTCTTCTCCAGTGCATTCAGCTGACCCCACATAACCTCTACCATCACTGCTTTTGTATGCACCCTTTCTCTCGCTCCCTTTCTGGTGGCCCTTCCCTCACTTCTTCCTCCATTCAGAGCCATCTGAATATAGGTCAGCATTCTCTAAAATCCTCATCCTGCTGAAAGTTTGATAAGTGCACTCCAGGTGGTAGTGTGGTGAATTTTAAATTTGTAATATTCACCACACTACACAAGTATCCACCACTGGAACATTCTGATTATTAAAGAGAATCAGCCATCGCCCAGAGGAACTTAGTAGGGGCGGCATGATAGCTCAGTGGGTAGAGCAGTCGTCTCCCAACCCAAGGGTTAGAGGTTCGATTCTCAGTCCCAG
>JAUMHL010000003.1:7595846-7608501 GCA_032362345.1 Sandelia bainsii | reverse complement strand
CAGCTGTCCAAACAACAATTTCCCCAAGGGGATCAATAAAGTATTCATTATTATTATTATTATTATTATTATTATTAGCAGTTTGTGTGTTTTTTGTAATGTGGTGTTAACATGTTCTAAGTTCTAAACAGAGGGAAAGAGGAGCCAATTCAGTCAAATTACAGCATAGCACCTCTGGTTATGTCTAGTCATGCAGACAGTTTTGGTTGTACTTTCCCATGATTGGAGATATCCTTGTCTGAGTTTTCGGCTTCCATTTCAGTGCAGTTGCAGTAAAAAGTTTTGTTTGTGGTGCTCACAACCATCGCGCCACAAAAATTTAACAGCAGCATGTCTTTTACAAAGACAGCACTGCTGTTACTGTGAACATTAGATATTTATTTCTACGAAAGAGGCACATTTTCCCCTCAGGAGACACACCATCACATATGGCCCATGTAGTAATCCTGTAGTAAATACCTGTTTAACTAACCTGATTACTAGATTAAAACATGGAATAAAACATTACAATCCACAACTAAAACACTAAAGTAGTTACAGTCTTATAAATGACTATGTAACTGAGTCACCATGTTAAGACTGCTGTTCACTGCTGTTAGACTATATTAGATTGTATTTTAAGTTAGAATTCTAACTGAAAATTACAGCAGTAAATACTATTTTTAATTTTAGTGACTTTTCTTCCTTCATTGGATTCATTCCACAATATGTTTAATTTAATCAGAAGAAACATAACATTAACCTATTAAATAAAGTGAGTCTAGCTTCCTGCCACCTACCACTTATACTATAAAACATAACCACTGTTAGTAGGTATCTGGACTGTCTGAATGCTGTGGTCTTGAATCAATTCCGCTGCTCCGCTTCTCCTCTCTGTTGTTTACAGAATTACTGCTGCTAGATAAATTGTTTGAAGCATTTGGAATTTTCAGAATTTTAACGTCTTTCGTGTGAGCTTTTCAGCCACACCTTTACATGTTTGAAACCGCTGGCTACCTCAGTGTTTAAGCAATGTTAAGAAGTGAGAGATATGACAACAATACAGAACCACAGGGGGCTGCTTAGTCTGCATAATAGAGCTGCTCACCACAACATAACTCTGAACTATGGCACTAGAGAAAAGAGTGGAAAACATAGTTTCCTTCAGCATTGCCTATTACCACAGCATTCTTCACCACCACCACCATCAAAACACCAACCATGAAAAAGTAGAGTAGCACTTGCACAGACTTGTACTGTTTGCCAAGGCACATTGATTCTGTTGTGATTGTTCATGTTTCATGGACACTAATTTGTTACCCCACACAAAATGGTTTTTCAGAGACATAATTTTATTTGAATTTCATAATGTTCACCTCAAGCACATGTTCCGTCTTAATCGTGTTAGTGCTTGAGTAAGACATTACAGAGAAAAATATTTTCAAATCTTAGTCTATGCGCTAGGTAGCACTAGAGAAAAGAGAGAAATGTTTTGTTTTATTCTAGTAAATTACCTATATTAAAATAAATCTTTATTGGCTTCTCATTTTTGTGTCAAATTTGTGGGATTTTTTAAGGTAAAGAAATGGTGTGTTACACTGTCTAGTTGCAGTCACATTAGAAAATAATCATGAATATTATTTACTTTTTTTAAAAACAGGATCAATTTCTCTAATTCTTGTTCTTATTTGAATCTGAACATTTCACTCTGGCTATTCATGTTTCCACAATTAAAGACCACCCCTTCCAGCCTTACTGTAGCTGGTCATTAATCTCTCCTCGCGCTCAATTTGTCTTCAGGTTATGGTTTTTCAGGTTATGATTTTCACATTACTTTACAGTCTTTCATCACCATCCCACAGAAAAGTGACCCCATCATCCACACTCTCACTAACACCACCACCACCACCACAAAAATATTTGAGAAAGTGAGATGTTTGTTGCAAGGTGAGAAAGGAAAGTGTGAGTATATGAGCCTATGATTGCCTGTACTATGGTGGGGTAACCACACCAGTAAGTCCCCCCCCCCCACCTCACACCCATTATCCTTTTCTAATTACACTTTCCTTCTGAAACAGTGGATCAGAGGGCACCATTGACTGCTTTTAATCCGCCACCAAATTTTAATTAACACGGACGTGACCCCCGTCTCCGATACATCCCAGAGAACGTCGGGATCACAATAACTCATAAATCACAGCTAAAGATTTCATTCCCTCCACTTTCCTCCACTGATGAATTTCCAGATGGGGGCTGGTTCCTGTTAATGTCAGGAAAAATATGAGTGAGAGAGAGAGAAAGAGAGTGAGTGTTAGAGCCCAAGAGGAGGTAGGTAAGAAGATAAAAGCTATGTTTGGGAGAAATAAGTGTGTGTTTATGTGTATGTAAGAGAGATGGAGTTGAAGAAAGGAAGAGAAATGGCAGCAGTTCTGGTACGCTGTCAACCTTTGAGAGATTTGATACCGGGGAGAGGATTTTCGAGGCTGTGAAATGGGGCTGTGTTAATATGCCGGTAGTTGAGGAACAAGATGTTGGTCAGCTAGCTTCACAGTTTCCCAAAATCAAAAGGCCGAACAAGTGTTGTTCTAAAGAATCAATTGACACGTCTGTCTGTGTGCGTATATGTGTGTAATACTTTTTTAATCATGAATTTTTAATCTTTGACTTTTCATTATACAGTAGAGAGAATCATTCTGCTTGTTGAACTACGTACTACAAATCTGATTTTCTCTTCAACAGAACTGCAACAATGACGACCTTTATACTTGATTTGCACCCAACTCTGTGCTTGTACTTGTGTTCGTGTGTGCTTGCATGCATGTGTGTCACTGTATGTGTGTGCGTGCGTGCATGTGTCGAGATAGAGGTGGGCAGGGTGCCAGGGTTTGTTATTACTAAATCGCTCATCCATGCTACTAATTAAGATGCATAGCATCCCCCTATGAACGTCAGTGTCGCTAATTATCAAACAATGTAGTGCTCACCAGATATGAGAACTGGCAGCCTCTGTAGTCATGTTACCAACCTATTACTGCTACAATTACCAAGTGCCTGTCATTCTCCCTGTTAGTCATCTGCCTTCGTCTTTTTTTTTTTTTTTTTTTTTTACTAATGTCTTTTTTTTCCTTTTCTGTCTCTCTCTCTCTTTTCTTTCCTCTCTCCAGGCTATGGCTTTGTGGATTTTGACAGCCCAGCTGCAGCACAGAAGGCCGTGTCATCTCTCAAAGCCACTGGGGTGCAGGCCCAAATGGCCAAGGTAAGTTTTAAAACAAGTTAGCGCTGCTGCTTCTTCTTGCATTGTCATTAGCACTTCGTTGCACATTCAGCTCCCTCCAGGGATTTAAAATTGCACACTTAACACACTAAATAGATGTTGATTGATCTGAAAGCACTCACACACAAACTGGTTTTGTCCATAAACACATTTTTATAGAAAGTAATTTTCCACAGTGCTTTGCTGTTTAATGACAAACTTGCTTACTCTAATACAAGAAGACTCTAGACTCTGTTAACTGCTTTGTGTATCGTTATGTGAAAAGTTGGGAGGCGACTGTGGTACATGCAAATCTGTTTTATTTTACTGACACCCTCTGTGACAGGGCAAAGCTGTAGTCTCAGAGCTAGTATCAAGACGCTGATTGTACATTTGTGGGTGGCTTGTTTCAAGTGGTCATATGGACTTGGTTATGTGTGAGACTGTGTGTGTGTGTTTCATAGTATCATTGCAAACCAACTCAGCTGCCAGTGTGTGAGGTGGCCGTGCTTTAACTGAGGTTTCACCAGATGCTTGTCCAATGTTGTGCAGTATTATTAGAGCTGTGATGTGGAAGCAGATGAAATAAGCTGTTTCAGTATTGCAAAGGCAGACACAATGAATTGCACAATGGAGCCAGGTTGGTGGACACAGAGAGAGGTGTTGCCTGCAAGACAAAACAGTTATTCCCCACTTTAACCTTAGAATTTAGTAATATATATTAGTGCTGGGCAGCGATTAGAATTTTTAATTGCGATTAATTGCATGATTTTTCTGTGATTAATCGCGATTAATTATTTATCTTATGTCATGTCTTATGTCACGTTTACTATTCTTCTCTGTTCTCTGTATCGCGCACGGCAGAGCTCCGCTCTGATGCGCACACACACAGACGCACACACTCACACACAGGTGACCAGCAGCGGACAGAGAGCGCACGTCGCACCACGTCAACCACCTGAAAAGCATGTTTGTGTCGGTGTCCGTTGTTTGGGTGATTGTATGTATTGTATTTAAGTGATACGTCAGACTCCAAGTTCTCTGGTGAAGGAAAATTCAACTTTGCAGTGGTTACAAAGAACTGTGGTTTTATCAACTCTGCCGTGTGGAAGGGATTTAAAATGAAAATGTCTGTGTATTCAGACCCAGTGAGCAACGGACTTTCATCATCATCATCATCATAATAATAAAACTGAGTTAACGCGCAATAAAATAATTAATTGTAATAATAATAACAATTAATTGTAATTGTTGTAAATTAATTAATGCGTTAACGCAATAATAATGCGTTAACGCGCCCACGAACTGTATGTACTGTTTGTCAGCTAACTGACTCATACAGGCTGCAGGATACAGGGTATCTAATACAGGTATTTTTGTTTTTAAATTTTTTTATTCCTGATTGTCTACAAAGAGAATGCCATTGAAAGCACAGCAGGATTCTCTCTCCAAACATCTGTGATGGACAAGCACAACAAACGTGAATAAACCTGGCTATTTTTGTGCCAGCCAAAGATTTGCCAGTGTCAGAATATCTAAATAGGTGAACAAAATGTCAGCAGCATGGAAGCAATGAATAGGGTGATGGTGATGATCATGAGTGATTTTCTCAGATGAGATGGTCTGCATTTGATCTGACCCAGAAATCCCCCCCTTGAAGCCAAAGAAGCCCTGATGAGATGGAGAATGGTGATGGCGCAAGTGAAGATGACAGAATTGATGATAACAATGAAGGTGGCAATTATTTTGATCAAATGGGATGAGATCTGACAGGAGGAGATGATATTCCGTGTGGTGCTCAGGTGTGCCATTTCTCAAATGCACCGTTTGGCCGTTTCCTCTCCCCACCAGTGTCCTTCTTCCAATATTTATAAGAGGACAGGCTCTCAGAATACAGATAAGAAGGTCTTTGCCCATCTCATTTTAAGACCACACTTTGCATTGTTCCCTTTCTCTCAGTCAATATTTTCACGTGAGAGGACCTGTGTCTCAAAAAGAGCTGACCTTTTTAAGAATCTTTGTTTTCCTGTGTCATTCATTTCAATCATTTTCTATTAGCATTTGTGTATAATTATTTATTCTTATCAGACAAAAGCCTGTATCCTGTGTTGCAGTTCTGTGCTTTTATCACACTTGTGAGAGTCATTAAGGAGTAGTTTGCTTTTATAGACTCCCTCTGCATCTCTCTAATGTCGTTTTACCAAGTATCACTACCATCACTGTAGCGACTCCTTCTCCTTGCCTCCTTTTCATTCTGTCTTACCCCTTCTGTTTTGCTTAGTGCTGTTCTCTTGCTATGTTTTTTTTCCTTTGCACGCACACACCCACACATTCATAAACACATTTGTATTCACATCCACCATGTGCTGCCCTGCCACACATCCAATGAGTACAATTTATTCCCATCAATAATTAACAACAGGTTGTCTTTGTGTCTGCCTACCTGCCAAGGTGTCTCTGACACCTTCCGCTCTGTCATGGTGGAGGAGCACTCCCCTTGTGGGACCAGATGAAAACCCCAGGTGAGCATTGAGGAAGGTGTAAATCACACAGACGATTCCTAACGCCAGACAAATTTCCACAATAAGAGCATTCAGGCTCATTCTCTCACTCCCTCTGCTCCATTTTGTCACATATATCTCTCCACAACAATGTAATAAACGAATAGGAAGTCAGAGCCAGAGGCTTTGAGCTCATTAAATAAAACCATCACAGTAATCAAGTTGCGCCTTTTTTCCTGCCTTGACGCCATTAAAACGCTTTTATTAAGGTGCCTTATTTTAAACACAGCTGCAAAGGAGGTAAGAAGAGAAAACAGAGAGAAAAGGGAAGCGTCACTTGAATTTCTCTTCTTCCTCCAATGTAACAGCCTGCTGTCTCTCTCCCCTTACTCCCCTTGGAATTTGAAATACCAAGGCAGCAGAGATGAAACATTGCCTTCCTTTTGTCTTGCCCTCCCCTGGGGATGGTGACAGCGAGAGGGAGGAGAGGAGCCATAATTAAGACACCTAAAGGACACTTCCCCCCTGCGCCTCCCTTCCTGTCACTCACCTCTATACAAATCACAGATAAGAGCACTTAGCATAGGTGAGGAATATGTGTGTGTGTATGTGTGTGGGTTGAAGTTTGTGCGTGAGTTTGACAGCATGTATCTGTGTGCATGCTACCTGTGCTTGTGCATACTGTATAGTTGTGTACATGTTTGTATACACATTTTATTAGTTTTTGTAAATACACTCAAACAAACTTTGTTTGTATTTTCATATTTGTTATATGTTACAACAAATATTTGTTTTTAAGTATATTAATCTGCAATTAATATGCTCCTGTATTTGCATTGTCGAAGGGTGCTGTGTCTTTGTCATCGTTTTTAAATTGTTATACATTTTGGAAGACATGGTTTTACATGTTCTTACAATGAGTTGGTTGAGATCATATCATAGTATTGTAGCCTTAATACAAATTAAAATGGAAAAAATACACAGTCCATATATTAAATAACAATAGCTAAACTTGATGAATCTTAAGTGTAGTGATCACTTACAAGATAACCTACCAAGACTTATTATGGTATCAATTACTTGCCCCACTTCTTGTATGTGTGTGTGTCCGTGTGTGTGTGAAGAGAAGTAGTGTATAGGTATGTATTTGCCTTTCCATGGACTCCATCTCTATGTCACTTCATTCAGGTAGCTTTCTGAACACAGAAAGCTGACTCCTTGAGCAGACAGAATGATAACAGGTAAACGCTGCATCTAGCTTCGCAAATGCAAACCTGTCAACCAGCCGCTCGCCTCACTCTCCACAGGCTGCCATTTTCCCCTTGAGCCAATCAGACTGAATTATGGGAAGGGCACCCTCGACTGTGGTGTCTGTGTCGGAGAGGTAATTCCGCCTGACAGCTGCTTGCTTTCAGACAACAGCCAGTCTTTATGGAAATCATCCCTCCCTATTCTCGCTGCAGTCGGCTTCTGCTGATAACAGCTCAGATGAAAACAAAGCTGTCCTTTTCTACCTTCTTTTTTTAAAAACTCTATTCTGTTTTGTCTCAATGTGGACAGCCTGTTATTAACAAAAGAGATCCAACATCCTATGGAGTCTGAAAATATACACCATGTGTTTAAGTAATACATTCTTAAGGTCAATAAAAACTTTTAGCTAACACTTGCTTTGTCTGAATCTGCCCACAAATCCTATGATACTCATAAAGATGAATGTTGGTCTGTTTTTTTTTTTATTTTACAGCAAAATATTATACAATGAAGTATGGTTACTGTTACTAAGATGTCAAACTTGTCAAATAAAGAAATGTTACTTTATGGATTTCAGAGAGATTTTGCAGATGCCCTGATTTAAACGGTCAGGACGAAGTCTGTGGTGCAGTGTGCTCCCATCATTACCTTCATTCCAATAGCCAATATTTATAAGGTTCACAAAAGCTACAGGCAGACAGATAGGCGCTGCTTGCCCTTCAATTCACATTACAGTGGGGAAATTATGCTAAAAGCATCATTAAAGTGCCTCCATGAAGTGAATCCTAAATGTTTATGATAACACAGTGCTCGCACCGGCCCATCATTCAGGAGTCACCAGTGGATGCTTCAGATGGTTTAACGGTGTGAAACGAACCGGAGTGCGAAGTCCTCTTGCTCTCTCTTTCTCTCGTTTATTCTCCCACCGTTTCACTTGTTCAGTCTCTTCTGCTGTCTTTTCCTTGCACTCTCCTGGGGAATATTTCCTGTCAATATCACATTTATATTCATGTGAAAACCACAGGTCCCCCTCTGGGTGGTCTGCAGTCAGTCAGCAGGCTTCTTATTATCCATTAAAGGTGACTCCTCTTACGTCTTAGCGCAACTGACACCCACAGGAACCCACAGTTTGGCTCAACACAGGGTGACCTCTGGGCGATAATCAAAGGGGTGGCTGACTTTGCTGTTATAGCCAGTTGCTTACAAAAGCTAGCATAGCAAAGCCTACATTCCCTCAAGCACGAGTTAAATCTGGGGAGAATGCAGGCGTAATACATTGTATTGTGAATACAGCGTAATAATTGAAGAGACTTTGGGGATACAGGTGCTCACTCAGCAGCATCACTCACTCCATTTAATGTACCCCACCCTAAGTGCGATACCATT
Source organism: Sandelia bainsii (assembly GCA_032362345.1). Lineage (NCBI taxonomy): Eukaryota > Metazoa > Chordata > Actinopteri > Anabantiformes > Anabantidae > Sandelia > Sandelia bainsii. The sequence goes on along the minus strand of JAUMHL010000003.1, from coordinate 7,600,131 downwards.
TCCCTTTGACATCCACTGTAGTGTTTGTTCGCAAAGCATATGGTGTCAGAACACAGTGTGGTGATCAGCACTTTCCCCCTGAACCTGCCAATCGACAGGGACATCCTGATCCTTATGATTATAGTCGGTCTTAACAGCTTATTTCCTTCCATATTTTTTCTTCTTCTTGCTTCACATCTTAATATAGCTTGTTATCATTTGAATGATGTTAGTCAGCATATAAGCGTATTGTGCATACACATCACTTTATTGTTGTCACTTAGAATGTTATCCCTTACCAAGCTTTAGTAGCTTTAATTCACTCTGACAAGGTGACAGTATAGCCTTTATAGACTCTGTAGTACAGAGTTAATCATGGTTTCTCTACACTTCTGGCATCCTACTGAATGTATACTGGTGCACCTAGTATTGTGTTGATTCTCAACCCTTGGTTAATCTTAAATTTAAATTAATTAAGTGTTCCCAAGTTTTATTTATTATATGTTTTCAATTAATCAGCAGAAAGGTTTGTCAGTTTAAATAAGTGGACTTTTTTCCATGATAATGGGCAGTGGTTTCAGTGTTTCAATTCCCCTAAGTTACTACTTTCATATCTGCAGGGCAGTGAGATAATATTACTCATAAAAAAAGATATAATCACTTCCTAACATGTTATTTTCCAGAGTGTAGTTAGCTGCAGTGTAACTCATAACACCTTCTCCTCCCTACTCCTCGTGCGGGAGTGATAGTTTTGAAGGGCAAAGCCAGTGAGAGTGAGATGGACCATCTGACGAGCACAGGTTCCCAAGCACCTCTGTTGGCTTCCACTGTCTTTGCCGTCTAATTACGCTTCAATCATCTGCAGGATCACTGCATGCGGTAAATTATTTCACCAAGCAGTGCGGAGACGTGCCGAGCCGTGGGTGTGAGGGAGAACAAGAAACAGAGACACGGAGACTAAGTAGAAATCAGTGAGAGATGGAGTGAAAAGGAAATTAAGCAATAAAAGGTAGGAAAGAGTGTGAGAAAAAGTTGAGAGTTGAGAGGGAGGCATAAAGTGAGAAACACTGCAGATAGAAAGAGCACTGGAAGGCAAGAGTGAGAGACCTGCCAGCCATAATGTAGTCTCAGAGCCTGTGCACCAGGAGACAGGCCAGCACTAATGAACAAAGTTACCAACTTATCACTTATCAGGCAGAAAGAGGAAGGTGAGGAAGATATCATGGTAAGAAAAAGGATGTGAACCCCCTCTGACCTTCCTCGTTTTCTACATTAATTGGTCATAAAACGTGGTATGATCTGTATCTAATATGCAAAATTGTATTATTCTAAAAAAAACAATATTTAGTTTTTGACACATTATTTTGTGTCTTTATAGCCATTAATCCTGTAAGCAAAAAAGTAAGCAAAACATTAGATTTACTTATATTAGATATTTAGAGTCATTGACCTGCTGCATCACCCAACGACCACCCTGATGTAATAGCTTGAAGGTGGCAAGCTTTTTGGTTAGGCATGCCATATTTACTGTAGTATGAACAATGATCTATTGGTTGAATGTGTTTCTTCATATTTATAACTTAGATGAAGAGCTGACTGTAGTTTAGGATAATTTTATACATAAATGCAGGTAATTCAAAAGGGTTTACTTATGTTTTTTCTTGCCACTGCGGATGGACAGACACAGTAAATGGGGATACAATAACTGGTAATAGCCAGCATCAGCATCCCTGATTCTGCTACTATGTGAAACAGATACAGAGGAATCATTTGGGTATTTTTTCCATTTCTTCTTAACAATGAATGTTCTTTTATGACTATATTCTTTTTGAATGCATTTTATTGGTTTCTACTCTTGTAGCTAAAATGGGATCTAAGTATAATTTGAAGTGGTTGTGTGAACTGTATGTGTGAATAGCATCTTTTCTGTTTCCAAATTACCTCAGAATGGCCTTGTGTCTAAATTGTAGGCTTGAAAAAGAATAGTGAAGGCCTGTATTCTGGGTATATACAATGCTGCCGTGCTTGCTTTGAAGCAAACATAAATATGGTTTTTTTCAGGTTCGGTAATGGCCACACTGTGCAGTTATTAGAATCTCTTTGATGTGGCAACTGTGCCAACCTGCTCGCTGTCTCTGTGAATTGATCTGGCTCAATTAGCGGGCCGGCAGAGACAACGTTCAAAGGACTGGGCTAACGCACTCAACACTGACACACATAGGCCAGGTGAAACGCTTTGCATTCATTTACTCAGATGACCGTGAAAAGAGAATCTCTGAATACATGTGAATATTGGAAAATCAGTGGTGCCTCAGCATTAAGAAAAGCTTTCATCAAAAACGTTGGTACGTTCTTTAACCAGTAAGTTCATTTCCCACTGCCACGGATTTAATCTTCATTTATCTAAGCAGCAGTCCAAACAGCTCACCACAAATTAAGTGTATTTCACTCTAGATATGTGCTCAGTGCATGTACTGTGTGTCTAAATTCTTCTGAATGCATATCAAGGCCCTTTTTGTAGTAGACTACGTGTGTATTGTACACACTGAGCCCTCTCTCCCACTGTTCCTCTCTCCCTGATTTAGCTGACCCATTTCAATTTGTCTTCATCAGTCATACCAATTAACTCTGGGATTAGATTCGTCAGTGCCAGCCACCCCAGTCCTCCCTATATCCTACCATCTCTCCATCTATCCCTCTGTCCACCTCTGCTTTCTTCTGCTGTGCAGTTTTGCAGCATGTTTGTGATCTTCAGCATCGACAGATGTTGATTTACACAAAGGGTAAAGACTGAGCGCTTTTCTTTCATTGTGTGTGAGAAATATTACTACAAGGCTGCTTACTGCTATCCTCTTGTCCAGAGAAGTGTAATTTCACCTTGAGTGGTACTCATGAGGGTTGTTTTTAGTCAGTTTTCTCTGTCACTTTTGTCTGGCCTCAGAAGTATAAAAAACAGCCCTTTTCATCCTAATACTTAAACATGTACAAACCTGGTATTGGTACTGACTGGAAAACTGTGGGATCAAATCAAGGTCACAATGATTTCGTGCTTGTAGTTTAGGTTTGTACTTGTAGAGAGGATTTGTACTCGTAAAACAATGTTTGTCTGTCCATAAATTCGATTTGTACTTGTAATGAACATGTTTGTGCGTCTGTAAAACAGATTTGTGCTCATACAAAAGATGTGTACTCATTGTAAAACAGCTTGTGCGTGTGTAGAATAGATTTGTGTACGTACAGATCAGTCCTTCACTTTCCTACAGAGTACAACCCCGAAGTTACAGCACGGAATTCTGACCCTGTTTTGACGCTTGAATCTGATTGGTCAGTCATGGTCGGTCATACCCAATCACAGGGCAGACTGTCCCTGTCGCACGGCAGGTCCTGAAAGGTACAACGGCATTATAGTGTTTATTTAAAGCAAATATATATAGCCAGAATATTGTTAATAAGTCGGATTTCTCTGGGGAAGACCATGTAGCTTTAAAAAGAATTGCCGAGGTGAACTTTAATATGCGTTGTCTGGTAATTAGAATCTTAAAGTTCACCTCGGCAATTACACACTCTTAGCGCTAGCCTCGGAGAGCTAATGCTAGCAGCTAGCAATGGAACACTAGTAGTAGTAGCCGGGTCAGCAGCATGTTTGTCCTCACTTCCTCTTATCGTACCTCATCTCACTTTTCCTTTATACCTACTATCCTTTCTCCCACTCCTCCACCCCGCTCCCTCTTTAAGGAATTCTACAGGCATGCCATGTTAAATTGCGCTGACTGTTTCCATTTCCAGTGGCTTCAATCATATGTGAGAGATCTGTTAGAAGAAGGAGCAGCTAGTCCAGGCAGAACAGAGATGGGTAGATCAGGGCTGTGGCTCTGTCCTGCTGAGGGTTGATGAACCCGTTTTTTGACACCAACACGGCCCCTCATTCTGCCTAATGAGGAAGAGGAGAGTAACGGGTCCCTTTTCATCTCACTGACACTGCTCCCATGAATCTTGGTGTGTGAGTGGATGAACATGGCTGTGGAGGAAATAGCTAAAGACATGAAGTGAAGAAAATAAAGACAATTATGATTTGCAAAAAAATATCACTCTTGTTTTTTCTTAAATGATGTTTAACTTTATGGGACACACATTTTTTATTGTAGGTCAAAGAGATAATGATAGGCGGGGTCTCTTCCATGTAACTTTGTGACTTTCCAGAAGGAGACGAGGAAATAAAGAGTTCAGCCTAGAAAAGGCACAACACCAGCTTCTCTGTGAAAGAATAAGGCAAGTCCATTTCACCATCGAGGCACTGAAGGAGAAA